>JBBHAA010003357.1:0-128318 GCA_037953035.1 Aquarana catesbeiana
GTTACATTACAATTTGGTAGAAGAGGGATCAGAGGGCCCTGATCCTGAGAGCTTACAATCTAGAAGGAAGGGTCAATTGATACAAAAGGTAATAGCTGTGGGGGATGAGCTGATGGAGAAAATAAAACAGTGTATTAGTTAGAAGCAGGATAGGCTTCTTTAAAGAGAAAGGTTTTCAGGGATCGTCTAAAGATGGATAGATTAGGGAACAGTCGGACAGATTGGGGTGAGGAGTTCCAAAGGATGGGAGAAGCTCTGGAGAAATCCTGGAGGTGATCATGGGAAGTGGTGACAAGGGAGCTAGAGAGCAGGGGGTCTTCGGAGGACCGAAGAGAGTGGCTTTGTTGGTTATTTGGGACTAGGTTAGTGATGTAGCTGGGGGGCAGAGTTGTGTGAATGTGAATGGAGACCAGTGGAGGGATTAATAGAGAGGGGTGGAGGACACTGAATGAAGGCCAGTGGAGGGATTGGTAGAGAGGGGTGGAGGACACTGAATGGAAACCAGTGGAGGGATTGGCAGAGAGGGGTGGAGGACACTGAATAGAGGCCAGTGGAGGGATTAATAGAGAGGGGTGGAGGACACTGAATGGAGACCAGTGGAGGGATTGGTAGAGAGGGGTGGAGGACACTGAATGGAGACCATCAGACGGATTGGTAGAGAGGGGTGGAGGACACTGAATGGAGACCAGTGGAGGGATGGGTAGAGAGGGGTGGAGGACACTGAATTGAGACCAGTGGAGGGATTGGTAGAGAGGGATGGAGGACACTGAATGGAAAACAGTGGAGGGATTGGTAAAGAAGGGTGGAGGACACTGAATGGAGGCCAGTGGAGGGATTGGCAGAGAGGGGTGGAGGACACTGAATGGAGACCAGTGGAGGGATTAGTAGAGTGGGGTGGAGGACACTGAATGGAGACCAGTGGATGGATTGGTAGAGAGGAGTGGAGGACACTGAATGAAGACCAGTGGAGGGATTGGTAGAGAAGTGTGGAGGACACTGAATCGAGACCAGTGAAGAGATTGGTAGAGAGGAGTGAAGGACACTGAATGGATACCAGTGGGGGGATTGGTAGAGAGGGGTGGAGGACACTGAATGGAGGCCAGTGGAGGGATTGGTAGAGTGGGCTGGAGAATACTGAATGGAGACCAGTGGAGGGATTGCTAGAGAGGAGTGGAGGACACTGAATGGAGACCAGTGGAGAGATTGGTAGAGAGGGGTGGAGGACACTGAATAAAGGCCAGTGGAGGGATTGGTAGAGAAGTGTGGAGGACACTGAATGGAGACCAGTGGAGGGATTGGTAGAGAGGGGTGGAGGACACTGAATGGAGACCAGTAGAGGCATTGGTAGAGAGGGGTGGAGGACACTGAATGATGACCAGTGGATGGATTGTCAGAGAGGGGTGGAGGACACTGAATGGAAGCCAGTGGAGGGATTAGCAGAGAGGGGTGGAGGACACTGAATGGAGGCCAGTGGGGGGATTGGTAGAGATGGGTGGAGGACACTGAATGGAGACCAGTGGAGAGATTGGTGGAGAAGGGTGGAGGACACTGAATGAAGGCCAGTGGAGGAATTGGTAGAGAGGGGTGGAGGACACTGAATGGAGACCAGTGGAGGGATTGGTAGAGAGAGGTGGAGGACACTGAATGGAGGCCAGTGGAGGGATTGGTAGAGAGGGGTGGAGGACACTGAATGGAAGCCAGTGGAGGGATTGGTAGAGAGAGGTGGAGGACACTGAATGGAGGCCAGTGGAGGGATTGGTAGAGAGGGGTGGAGGACACTGAATGGAAGCCAGTGGAGAGATTGGTAGAGAGGGGTGGAGGACACTTAATGGAGGTCAGTGGAAGGATTGGCAGAGAGGGGTGGAGGACACTGAATGGAGATCAGTGGAGGGATTGGTAGAGAGGGGTGGAGGACACTGAATGGAGACCAGTGGAGGGATTGGCAGAAGAGGGTGGAGGACACTGAATGGAGACCAGTGGAGGGATTGGTAGAGAGGGGTGGAGGATACTGAATGGAGACCAGTGGAGGGATTGGTAGAGTGGGCTGGAGGATACTGAATGGAGACCAGTGGAGGGATTGCTAGAGAGGAGTGGAGGACACTGAATGGGGACCAGTGGAGGGATTGGTAGAGAGGGGTGGAGGACACTGAATAAAGGCCAGTGGAGGGATTGGTAGAGAAGTGTGGAGGACACTGCATGGAAATCAGTAGAGGGATTTAGCAGAGAGGGGTAGAGGACACTGAATGGAGACCAGTGGAGGGATTGTTAGAGAGGAGTGGAGGACACTGAATGGAGACCAGTGGAGGGATTGGTAGAGAGGGGTGGAGGACACTGAATGGAGACCAGTGGAGGGATTGGTAGAGAGGGGTGGAGGACACTGAATGATGACCAGTGGATGGATTGTCAGAGAGGGGTGGAGGACACTGAATGGAAGCCAGTGGAGGGATTAGCAGAGAGGGGTGGAGGACACTGAATGGAGGCCAGTGGGGGGATTGGTAGAGATGGGTGGAGGATACTGAATTGAGACCAGTGGAGGGATTGGTAGAGAGGGGTGGAGGACACTGAATGGAGACCAGTGGAGGGATTGGTGAAGAGGGGTGGAGGACATTGAATGAAGGCCAGTGGAGGAATTGGTAGAGAGGGGTGGAGGACACTGAATGGAGACCAGTGGAGGGATTGGTAGAAAGGGTGGAGGTCACTGAATGGAGATCAGTGGAGGGATTGGTAGAGAGGGGTGGAGGACACTGAATGGAGGCCAGTGGAGGGATTGGTAGAGAGGGGTGGAGGACACTGAATGGAAGCCAGTGGAGGGATTGGTAGAGAGGGGTGGAGGACACTGAATGGAGGCCAGTGGAAGGATTGGCAGAAAGGGGTGGAGGACACTGAATGGAGACCAGTGGAGGGATTGATAGAGAGAAGTGGAGGACACTGAATGGAGGCCAGTGGAGGGATTGGTAGAGAGGGGTGGAGGACACTGAATGGAAGCCAGTGGAGGGATTGGTAGAGAGAGGTGGAGGACACTGAATGGAGGCCAGTGGAGGGATTGTTAGAGAGGGGTGGAGGACACTGAATGGAAGCCAGTGGAGGGATTGGTAGAGAGGGGTGGAGGACACTTAATGGAGGTCAGTGGAAGGATTGGCAGAGAGGGGTGGAGGACACTGAATGGAGACCAGTGGAGGGATTGATAGAGATGGATGGAGGACAATGAATGGAGATCAGTGGAGAGATTGGTAGAGAGGGGTGGAGGACACTGAATGGAGACCAGTGGATGGATTGGCAGAAGAGGGTAGAGGACACTGAATGGAGACCAGTGGAGGGATTGGTAGAGATGGATAGAGGACACTAAATGGAGACCAGTGGAGGGATTGGCAGAAGAGGGTGGAGGACACTGAATGGAGACCAGTGGAGGGATTGGTAGAGAGGGGTGGAGGACACTAAATGGAGACCAGTGGAGGGATTGGTAGAGAGGGGTGGAGGACAATGAATGGAGACCAGTGGAGGGACTGGTAGAGAGGGGTGGAGGCCACTAAATGGAGACCAGTGGAGGGATTGGCAGAGAGGGGTGGAGGACACTGAATGGAGACCAGTGGAGGGATTGGTAGAGAAGGGTGGAGGACAATGAATGGAGGCCAGTGGAGGGATTGGTAATGAGGAGTGGAGGACACTGAATGGAGACCAGTGGAGGGATTGGTAGAGAAGGGTGGAGGACAATGAATGGAGGCCAGTGGAGGGATTGGTAGAGAGGGGTGGAGGACACTGAATGGAGACCAGTGGAGGGATTGGTAGAGAGGGGTGGAGGACACTGAATGGAGACCAGTGGAGGGATTGGTAGAGAGGGGTGGAAGACACTGAATGGAGACCAGTGGAGGGATTGGCAGAGAGGGGTGGAGGACAATGAATGGAGACCAGTGGAGGGATTGGTAGAGAGGGGTGGAGGACAATGAATGGAGACCAGTGGAGGGACTGGTAGAGAGGGGTGGAGGCCACTAAATGGAGACCAGTGGAGGGATTGGCAGAGAGGGGTGGAGGACACTGAATGGAGACCAGTGGAGGGATTGGTAGAGAAGGGTGGAGGACAATGAATGGAGGCCAGTGGAGGGATTGGTAGAGAGGGGTGGAGGACACTGAATGGAGACCAGTGGAGGGATTGGTAGAGAAGGGTGGAGGACAATGAATGGAGGCCAGTGGAGGGATTGGTAGAGAGGGGTGGAGGGCACTGAATGGAGACCAGTGGAGGGATTGGTAGAGAGGGGTGGAAGACACTGAATGGAGACCGGTGGAGGGATTGGTAGAGAGGGGCGGAGGACACTAAATGGAGACCAGTGGAGGGATTGGTAGAGAGGGGTGGAGGACACTGAATGGAGACCAGTGGAGGGATTGGTAGAGAGGGGTGGAGGACACTGGAGATCAGTGGAGGGATTGGTAGAGAGGGGTGGAGGACACTAAATGGAGACCAGTGGAGGGATTGGTAGAGAGGGGTGGAGGACAATGAATGGAGACCAGTGGAGGGATTGGTAGAGAGGGGTGGAGGACACTGAATGGAGACCAGTGGAGGGATTGGTAGAGAGGGGTGGAGGACACTGAATGGAGACCAGTGGAGGGATTGGTAGAGAGGGGTGGAGGACACTGAATGGAGACCAGTGGAGGGATTGGTAGAGAGGGGTGGAGGACACTGAATGGAGACCAGTGGAGGGATTGGTAGAGAGGGATGGAGGACACTGAATGGAGACCAGTGGAGGGATTGGTAGAGAGGGGTGGAGGACAATGAATGGAGACCAGTGGAGGGATTGGTAGAGAGGGGTGGAGGACACTGAATGGAGGCCAGTGGAGGGATTGGTAGAGAGGGGTGGAGGACACTGAATGGAGGCCAGTGGAGGGATTGGTAGAGAGGGGTGGAGGACACTGAATGGAGACCAGTGGAGGGATTGGTAGAGAGGGATGGAGGACACTGAATGGAGACCAGTGGAGGGATTGGTAGAGAGGGGTGGAGGACACTGAATGGAGACCAGTGGAGGGATTGGTAGAGAGGGGTGGAGGACACTGAATGGAGACCAGTGGAGGGATTGGTAGAGAGGGGTGGAGGACAATGAATGGAGACCAGTGGAGGGATTGGTAGAGAGGGGTGGAGGACACTGAATGGAGGCCAGTGGAAGGATTGGTAGAGAGGGGTGGAGGACACTGAATGGAGATCAGTGGAGGGATTGGTAGAGAGGGGTGGAGGACACTGAATGGAGGCCAGTGGAGGGATTGGTAGAGAGGGGTGGAGGACACTGAATGGAGACCAGTGGAGGGATGGGTAGAGAGGGGTGGAGGACACTGAATTGAGACCAGTGGAGGGATTGGTAGAGAGGGATGGAGGACACTGAATGGAAAACAGTGGAGGGATTGGTAAAGAAGGGTGGAGGACACTGAATGGAGGCCAGTGGAGGGATTGGCAGAGAGGGGTGGAGGACACTGAATGGAAACCAGTGGAGGGATTGGCAGAGAGGGGTGGAGGACACTGAATAGAGGCCAGTGGAGGGATTAATAGAGAGGGGTGGAGGACACTGAATGGAGACCAGTGGAGGGATTGGTAGAGAGGGGTGGAGGACACTGAATGGAGACCATCAGACGGATTGGTAGAGAGGGGTGGAGGACACTGAATGGAGACCAGTGGAGGGATGGGTAGAGAGGGGTGGAGGACACTGAATTGAGACCAGTGGAGGGATTGGTAGAGAGGGATGGAGGACACTGAATGGAAAACAGTGGAGGGATTGGTAAAGAAGGGTGGAGGACACTGAATGGAGGCCAGTGGAGGGATTGGCAGAGAGGGGTGGAGGACACTGAATGGAGACCAGTGGAGGGATTAGTAGAGTGGGGTGGAGGACACTGAATGGAGACCAGTGGATGGATTGGTAGAGAGGAGTGGAGGACACTGAATGAAGACCAGTGGAGGGATTGGTAGAGAAGTGTGGAGGACACTGAATCGAGACCAGTGAAGAGATTGGTAGAGAGGAGTGAAGGACACTGAATGGATACCAGTGGGGGGATTGGTAGAGAGGGGTGGAGGACACTGAATGGAGACCAGTGGAGGGATTGGTAGAGTGGGCTGGAGAATACTGAATGGAGACCAGTGGAGGGATTGCTAGAGAGGAGTGGAGGACACTGAATGGGGACCAGTGGAGAGATTGGTAGAGAGGGGTGGAGGACACTGAATAAAGGCCAGTGGAGGGATTGGTAGAGAAGTGTGGAGGACACTGAATGGAGACCAGTGGAGGGATTGGTAGAGAGGGGTGGAGGACACTGAATGGAGACCAGTAGAGGCATTGGTAGAGAGGGGTGGAGGACACTGAATGATGACCAGTGGATGGATTGTCAGAGAGGGGTGGAGGACACTGAATGGAAGCCAGTGGAGGGATTAGCAGAGAGGGGTGGAGGACACTGAATGGAGGCCAGTGGGGGGATTGGTAGAGATGGGTGGAGGACACTGAATGGAGACCAGTGGAGAGATTGGTGGAGAAGGGTGGAGGACACTGAATGAAGGCCAGTGGAGGAATTGGTAGAGAGGGGTGGAGGACACTGAATGGAGACCAGTGGAGGGATTGGTAGAGAGAGGTGGAGGACACTGAATGGAGGCAAGTGGAGGGATTGGTAGAGAGGGGTGGAGGACACTGAATGGAAGCCAGTGGAGGGATTGGTAGAGAGAGGTGGAGGACACTGAATGGAGGCCAGTGGAGGGATTGATAGAGAGGGGTGGAGGACACTGAATGGAAGCCAGTGGAGAGATTGGTAGAGAGGGGTGGAGGACACTTAATGGAGGTCAGTGGAAGGATTGGCAGAGAGGGGTGGAGGACACTGAATGGAGATCAGTGGAGGGATTGGTAGAGAGGGGTGGAGGACACTGAATGGAGACCAGTGGAGGGATTGGCAGAAGAGGGTGGAGGACACTGAATGGAGACCAGTGGAGGGATTGGCAGAGAGGGGTGGAGGATACTGAATGGAGACCAGTGGAGGGATTGGTATAGTGGGCTGGAGGATACTGAATGGAGACCAGTGGAGGGATTGCTAGAGAGGCGTGGAGGACACTGAATGGGGACCAGTGGAGGGATTGGTAGAGAGGGGTGGAGGACACTGAATAAAGGCCAGTGGAGGGATTGGTAGAGAGGAGTGAAGGACACTGAATGGAGACCAGTGGAGGGATTGGTAGAGAAGTGTGGAGGACACTGCATGGAAATCAGTAGAGGGATTTAGCAGAGAGGGGTAGAGGACACTGAATGGAGACCAGTGGAGGGATTGTTAGAGAGGAGTGGAGGACACTGAATGAAGACCAGTGGAGGGATTGGTAGAGAGGGGTGGAGGACACTGAATGGAGACCAGTGGAGGGATTGGTAGAGAGGAGTGGAGGACACTGAATGATGACCAGTGGATGGATTGTCAGAGAGGGGTGGAGGACACTGAATGGAAGCCAGTGGAGGGATTAGCAGAGAGGGGTGGAGGACACTGAATGGAGGCCAGTGGGGGGATTGGTAGAGATGGGTGGAGGATACTGAATGGAGACCAGTGGAGGGATTGGTAGAGAGGGGTGGAGGACACTGAATGGAGACCAGTGGAGGGATTGGTGAAGAGGGGTGGAGGACATTGAATGAAGGCCAGTGGAGGAATTGGTAGAGAGGGGTGGAGGACACTGAATGGAGACCAGTGGAGGGATTGGTAGAAAGGGTGGAGGTCACTGAATGGAGATCAGTGGAGGGATTGGTAGAGAGGGGTGGAGGACACTGAATGGAGGCCAGTGGAGGGATTGGTAGAGAGGGGTGGAGGACACTGAATGGAAGCCAGTGGAGGGATTGGTAGAGAGGGGTGGAGGACACTGAATGGAGGCCAGTGGAAGGATTGGCAGAAAGGGGTGGAGGACACTGAATGGAGACCAGTGGAGGGATTGATAGAGAGAAGTGGAGGACACTGAATGGAGGCCAGTGGAGGGATTGGTAGAGAGGGGTGGAGGACACTGAATGGAAGCCAGTGGAGGGATTGGTAGAGAGAGGTGGAGGACACTGAATGGAGGCCAGTGGAGGGATTGGTAGAGAGGGGTGGAGGACACTGAATGGAAGCCAGTGGAGGGATTGGTAGAGAGGGGTGGAGGACACTTAATGGAGGTCAGTGGAAGGATTGGCAGAGAGGGGTGGAGGACACTGAATGGAGACCAGTGGAGGGATTGATAGAGATGGATGGAGGACAATGAATGGAGATCAGTGGAGGGATTGGTAGAGAGGGGTGGAGGACACTGAATGGAGACCAGTGGATGGATTGGCAGAAGAGGGTAGAGGACACTGAATGGAGACCAGTGGAGGGATTGGTAGAGATGGATGGAGGACACTAAATGGAGACCAGTGGAGGGATTGGCAGAAGAGGGTGGAGGACACTGAATGGAGACCAGTGGAGGGATTGGTAGAGAGGGGTGGAGGACACTAAATGGAGACCAGTGGAGGGATTGGTAGAGAGGGGTGGAGGACAATGAATGGAGACCAGTGGAGGGACTGGTAGAGAGGGGTGGAGGCCACTAAATGGAGACCAGTGGAGGGATTGGCAGAGAGGGGTGGAGGACACTGAATGGAGACCAGTGGAGGGATTGGTAGAGAAGGGTGGAGGACAATGAATGGAGGCCAGTGGAGGGATTGGTAGAGAGGAGTGGAGGACACTGAATGGAGACCAGTGGAGGGATTGGTAGAGAAGGGTGGAGGACAATGAATGGAGGCCAGTGGAGGGATTGGTAGAGAGGGGTGGAGGACACTGAATGGAGACCAGTGGAGGGATTGGTAGAGAGGGGTGGAGGACACTGAATGGAGACCAGTGGAGGGATTGGTAGAGAGGGGTGGAAGACACTGAATGGAGACCAGTGGAGGGATTGGCAGAGAGGGGTGGAGGACAATGAATGGAGACCAGTGGAGGGATTGGTAGAGAGGGGTGGAGGACAATGAATGGAGACCAGTGGAGGGACTGGTAGAGAGGGGTGGAGGCCACTAAATGGAGACCAGTGGAGGGATTGGTAGAGAGGGGTGGAGGACACTGAATGGAGACCAGTGGAGGGATTGGTAGAGAGGGATGGAGGACACTGAATGGAGACCAGTGGAGGGATTGGTAGAGAGGGGTGGAGGACACTGAATGGAGACCAGTGGAGGGATTGGTAGAGAGGGGTGGAGGACACTGAATGGAGACCAGTGGAGGGATTGGTAGAGAGGGGTGGAGGACAATGAATGGAGACCAGTGGAGGGATTGGTAGAGAGGGGTGGAGGACACTGAATGGAGGCCAGTGGAAGGATTGGTAGAGAGGGGTGGAGGACACTGAATGGAGGCCAGTGGAAGGATTGGTAGAGAGGGGTGGAGGACACTGAATGGAGGTCAGTGGAGGGATTGGTAGAGAGGGGTGGAGGACACTGAATGGAGGCCAGTGGAGGGATTGGTAGAGAGGGGTGGAGGACAATGAATGGAGACCAGTGGGGAGATTGGCAGAAAGGGGTGGAGGACACTGAATGGAGACCAGTGGAGGGATTGGTAGAGAGGGGTGGAGGACACTGAATGGAGACCAGTGGGGTGATTGGTATAGAGGGGTGGAGGACACTGAATGGAGACCAGTGGAGGGATTGGTAGAGAGGGGTGGAGGACACTGAACGGAGACCAGTGGAGGGATTGGCAGAGAGGGGTGGAGGACACTGAACGGAGACCAGTGGAGGGATTGGTAGAGAGGGGTGGAGGACAATGAATGGAGACCAGTGGAGGGATTGGTAGAGAGGGGTGGAGGACACTGAATGGAGACCAGTGGAGGGATTGGTAGAGAGGGGTGGAGGACACTGAATGGAGACCAGTGGAAGGATTGGTAGAGAGGGGTGGAGGACAATGAATGGAGACCAGTGGAGGGATTGGTAGAGAGGGGTGGAGGACAATGAATGGAGACCAGTGGAGGGATTGGTAGAGAGGGGTGGAGGACACTGAATGGAGACCAATGGAGGGATTGGTAGAGAGGGGTGGAGGACACTGAATGGAGACCAGTGGAGGGATTGGTAGAGAGGGGTGGAGGACACTGAACGGTTGGTAAGGTGGATGAGTCTGGCAGCGTCATTCATGATGGATTGAAGGGGGGAGGAGTCTATGTAAAGGTAATCCAATGAGAAGGGAGTTGCAGTAGTCGAGGTGAGAGATAACCAGCGAGTGAATTAGAAGCTTGGTGGTGTCATTGGTTAAAAAGGGGCGTATTCTAGAGAGGCGGCATTATTTGGACAGGGATTGGATGTGGGCCTGGAAGGACAGTTCAGAGTCTGGGGTTACCCCCTTGCACCCTGACATGTGGAGGACGGACTGATAGTTGTGCCATTGATGTTGACAGAGAAGTCGGGGGAAGGGGCACGTGGGGGAGGAAATATTTGAGGAAGTGATGTGACCTCCAGGCTGATATGTCTGTTAGTAAATCAGTGATGTGTGAAGAGACGGATGGGGTGAGCTGGGGGGCAGAGCGATAGATTTGGGTGTCATCGGCATATAAATGGTTAATAAAATACTGATCGTCTCCCCTGCAGATCAGTGGGATCCCCCCGCTGACAGCAGAATATATACAAACCAGTCCCGGCATTAAAAAAAAACAGTGTGGAGTCTCCCCAAAAATTCATAACCCTTATCTGAGCCCGGCAGGTCAGGACGGTGGTTGTGGGAGTCTGTAGGAAGGGGGCTTATTGGAATCTGGAGCCCCCTTTAACATGGGGTCCTTAGATCCCGCCCCCCACCTCCCTTCATGTGAATGAGCATGAGGTATATTTTACCCCTAATCCTTCACTAAAAATGTGTCAAAAATAAATAAAAACACAGAGAAGGTTTTTTCGGGTCGAAGGCGGCGTTCATCACCATTGGCGCTGGATTTACTTTGAGGATTGTTTTTGTTTTTTAACCACTTGCTCACTGGGCACTTAAACCCCCCTCCTGCCCAGACCAATGTTCAGCTTTCGGTGCTGTCCCACTTTGAATGACAATTACACGGTCATACAACACTGTACACAAATGACATTTTTATAATTTTTTCCCCCCAAATAGAGCTTTCTTTTGGTGGTATTTGATCATTTCTGCGGTTTTTAGTTTTTTGTTAAAATAATTGAAAAAGACCGAATTTTTAAAAAAAAGTTTATATTTTTAAAATATTTTGTTATAAAATTTTGCAAACAGGTAATTTTTCTCCTTCATTGATGTATG
Organism: Aquarana catesbeiana; assembly: GCA_037953035.1. NCBI lineage: Eukaryota > Metazoa > Chordata > Amphibia > Anura > Ranidae > Aquarana > Aquarana catesbeiana. The sequence continues at coordinate 11,212 of JBBHAA010003357.1, forward strand.
CTGATGAGGCGGCACTGATGGGCACCGATAGGTGGCAGTGATGGGCACTGATGAGGCGGCACTGATGGGCACCGATAGGTGGCAGTGATGGGCACTGATGGGTGGCAGTGATGGGCACTGATGGGTGGCAGTGATGGGCACTGATGGGTGGCAGTGATGGGCACTGATAGGTGGCAGTGATGGGCACTGATGGGTGGCAGTGATGGGCACTGATAGGTGGCAGTGATGGGCACTGATGAGGCGGCACTGATGGGCACCGATAGGTGGCAGTGATGGGCACTGATGGGTGGCAGTGATGGGCACTGATGGGTGGCAGTGATGGGCACTGATTGCTTACACTGATGGCAGCACTGCTAGGCGGCACTAATTGGCACCACTGGTGGGCATTGATAGGTGGCACTGCTGGGCATTGATAGGTGGCACTGCTGGGCATTGATAGGTGGCACTGCTGGGCACTGGCAGGTGGCACTGGCAGGCAAAGATGAGACGATGTCCCTTAACATAAGCCGGTGATCATGCTGTCAGCGTGAGGAGAACAAAAAAGCGATTACCGAGCTTCTGTTTACATCATGTGATCAGCTGTCATTGGCTGACATCGGATCACATGATAAGGGGCCGGGTTCAGCCCCTTACTCGGATCTGTGATCATTCGAGTCTCCATGACTCAGTGATCACAGCTCACGGTGCGCGTGCACAGGGGAGGACGCCCCATGACAGCCTCCCGCAAATTGAGGTCCGCGCTGTGGCCGTCATTCAGCTACGGCCCGGACCTCAAGTGGTTAATAAAGGAATTGTCCCAATCTGTCTCTGTGTTTTTATTTATTTTTGACACTTTTTTTGGTGAATGAATACAATGTACTCCATACTCATTCACAAAGGGGGGCCGGGATCTGGGGGTCCCCTTGTTAAAGAGGGCTTCTAGATTCCAATAAGCCTCCCGCCTGCAGACCGTTACAACCATTGTCCAGTTTTGTGGAGAAGAGGCCCTTGTCCCCATCAACATGGGGACAAGGTGCTTTGGGGCAGGGGGAGCCCCCCCTTTCCTGACCTGCCAGCCTGCATGTTCAGATAAAGGTCTGCTATAGATTGCGGGGGTGGGTGGGACCCCCACGCTGTTTTTGCTGCCACTGGTTTGTTTATATTCTGCTGTCAGCTGGGAATCCCGCTGACAGCAGATGAGCCATGGTTGCTAAGAACGCGGCGGCAGGAAGGTCGCCCTGCTCCTGACAACCAGCTATTATCAAACTGATTTAGTTTATTTCAGATTCGTTGAAATTCGTTACTCTTGTATTCGGAAATTCGAATACATCCTGAATTTCTGAATAATACAAATTTTGTCTGAATTTCAATTCACAGAGAAATGAACCGCAGATGTCTACTGACAGACAGATGCCTTGTCTTTATAAAGACATGAATGAGCGAGTTTGGGGTTGGAGGAACTGGACTGGCCTGCACAGAGTCCTGACCTCAACCCAATGGAACACCGTTGGGGTGAATTAGAGAGGAGACTGTGAGCCAGGCCTTCTCATCCAACATCAGTGCCTGACCTCACAAATGCTCTTCTAGAAGAATGGTCAAACATTCCCATAGACACCCTCCTAAACCTTCCCAGAAGAGTTGAAGCTGTTATATCTGCAAAGGGCGGAGCCAACTCAATATTGAATCCTCCGGGTGTCCCAATACTTTTGGTAATATAGTGTACTTGTGGAGGAAAGGATCAGAGGCAGATAATCTACATCCTATACCCTACAATGTGTTGAGGCCTTATACCCCCTCAGTCATAGCAGTGGGCATCTCCAGCCTCTATTTATCCATGCAATGTCTACTATGTGATGAGCCTGTAGAGCATCTTCTTATCTTCTTCTTCTCTTCTTCTTCTTATCACAGTTCCTCCTTTGCCAACGCTGAACCCCGGGCCACCACTGGTGGAAGGAGAGGGCCAGACAATAGTGGCCTCCTGTACAGCAGAAGGAAACCCCCGCCCCCAGACTGACCTGGCAGACAGAGGTGATTGGCACAAACTCATCTCGCACTTACGATCATTCCCGATCGACCTCGGTGACCAGTGAGTTTTATGTTGTGCCGGTGCGCAGTATGAATGGCAAGGTGCTGAGCTGTGTGATATCGCACCCTGGCTTCCAGGAGGAGAAGAGGATCACCCATGTGCTCTCTGTCAAGTGTAAGTACTGCCAGCCTGAAGCAATAACTGTCTGAATTGCCACGTTGCCATCAAATTCCAGCATTCTGATCCCAGCTGACACCATGGCATCTGATATTTTCCCCCGACAGATCTCGCAGAGGCATCTATACAAGGCCACGAGGGCTGGTTTGTGGGGAAAGATGGCGCTGTCCTCCAATGCTTGTGTGATGGCAACCCGCCGGCAGTCTACCAGTGGTCCAGGTAAGGGTTTCCGTTATACCGACATGAACCAATTTTATTATGGAAAGCGGGTCCAGACTATGGAGACAAGCTAAGAATTTGTACAAATCATCCGTCATAGAGTCGTGATCCCAGTCAATGAGAATATGAACTGGCACACATCTGGTAAAGGTCACCTCCATGTCTGCTCACTGACCATTCTGGTGAGAGGTCCCAACCCAACACACACCAAGAGTGACCATCAGTCTCAAGGTCTGATATAGTGTGGACCAAGAGCTACCAAGCCAATCATGTCAGGATCTGTCTGTGATCACTCAGAGCCAATGTAGTGAAGGCTGGCAGTGTGGTGAGGTCATGTGATCACTCAGAACCAATGTAGTGAGGGCTGGCAGTGTGGTGAGGTCATGTGATCACTCAGAACCAATGTAGTGAGGGCTGGCAGTGTGGTGAGGTCATGTGATCATCACTCAGAACCAATGTAGTGAAGGCCGGCAGTATAGTGAGGTCATGTGATCACTCAGAACCAATGTAGTGAGGGCCGGCAGTGTGGTGAGGTCATGTGATCACTCAGAACCAATGTAGTGAGGGCCGGCAGTGTGGTGAGGTCATGTGATCACACAGAACCAATGTAGTGAAGGCAGGCAGTGTGGTGAGGTCATGTGATCACTCAGAACCAATGTAGTGAGGGCTGGCAGTGTGGTGAGGTCATGTGATCATCACTCAGAACCAATGTAGTGAAGGCTGGCAGTGTGGTGAGGTCATGTGATCACTCAGAACCAATGTAGTGAAGGCAGGCAGTGTGGTGAGGTCATGTGATCACTCAGAGCCAATGTAGTGAAGGCCGGCAGTGTGGTGAGGTCATGTGATCACTCAGATCCAATGTAGTGAAGGCCGGCAGTGTGGTGAGGTCATGTGATCACTCAGAGCCAATGTAGTGAAGGCAGGCAGTGTGGTGAGGTCATGTGATCACTCAGAGCCAATGTAGTGAAGGCTGGCAGTGTGGTGAGGTCATGTGATCACTCAGAGCCAATGTAGTGAAGGCAGGCAGTGTAGTGAGGTCATGTGATCACTCAGAACCAATGTAGTGAGGGCTGGCAGTGTGGTGAGGTCATGTGATCACTCAGAGCCAATGTAGTGAAGGCTGGCAGTGTGGTGAGGTCATGTGATCACTCAGATCCAATGTAGTGAAGGCCGGCAGTGTAGTGAGGTCATGTGATCACTCAGAGCCAATGTAGTGAGGGCTGGCAGTGTGGTGAGGTCATGTGATCACTCAGAGCCAATGTAGTGAAGGCTGGCAGTGTGGTGAGGTCATGTGATCACTCAGATCCAATGTAGTGAAGGCCGGCAGTGTGGTGAGGTCATGTGATCACTCAGAGCCAATGTAGTGAGGGCTGGCAGTGTGGTGAGGTCATGTGATCACTCAGAGCCAATGTAGTGAAGGCTGGCAGTGTGGTGAGGTCATGTGATCACTCAGAACCAATGTAGTGAAGGCTGGCAGTGTGGTGAGGTCATGTGATCACTCAGAGCCAATGTAGTGAAGGCTGGCAGTGTAGTGAGGTCATGTGATCACACAGAACCAATGTAGTGAGGGCTGGCAGTGTGGTGAGGTCATGTGATCACTCAGAACCAATGTAGTGAGGGCCGGCAGTGTGGTGAGGTCATGTGATCACACAGAACCAATGTAGTGAGGGCTGGCAGTGTGGTGAGGTCATGTGATCACTCAGAACCAATGTAGTGAGGGCTGGCAGTGTGGTGAGGTCATGTGATCACTCAGAGCCAATGTAGTGAGGGCTGGCAGTGTGGTGAGGTCATGTGATCACTCAGAACCAATGTAGTGAGGGCTGGCAGTGTGGTGAGGTCATGTGATCACTCAGAGCCAATGTAGTGAAGGCCGGCAGTGTGGTGAGGTCATGTGATCACTCAGAGCCAATGTAGTGAGGGCTGGCAGTGTGGTGAGGTCATGTGATCACTCAGAACCAATGTAGTGAGGGCTGGCAGTGTGGTGAGGTCATGTGATCACTCAGAACCAATGTAGTGAGGGCCGGCAGTGTGGTGAGGTCATGTGATCACACAGAACCAATGTAGTGAAGGCAGGCAGTGTGGTGAGGTCATGTGATCACTCAGAACCAATGTAGTGAGGGCTGGCAGTGTGGTGAGGTCATGTGATCATCACTCAGAACCAATGTAGTGAAGGCTGGCAGTGTGGTGAGGTCATGTGATCACTCAGAACCAATGTAGTGAAGGCTGGCAGTGTGGTGTGGTCATGTGATCACTCAGAGCCAATGTAGTGAAGGCCGGCAGTGTGGTGAGGTCATGTGATCACTCAGATCCAATGTAGTGAAGGCCGGCAGTGTGGTGAGGTCATGTGATCACTCAGAGCCAATGTAGTGAAGGCAGGCAGTGTGGTGAGGTCATGTGATCACTCAGAGCCAATGTAGTGAAGGCTGGCAGTGTGGTGAGGTCATGTGATCACTCAGAGCCAATGTAGTGAAGGCAGGCAGTGTAGTGAGGTCATGTGATCACTCAGAACCAATGTAGTGAGGGCTGGCAGTGTGGTGAGGTCATGTGATCATCACTCAGAGCCAATGTAGTGAGGGCTGGCAGTGTGGTGAGGTCATGTGATCATCACTCAGAGCCAATGTAGTGAAGGCTGGCAGTGTGGTGAGGTCATGTGATCACTCAGATCCAATGTAGTGAAGGCCGGCAGTGTAGTGAGGTCATGTGATCACTCAGAGCCAATGTAGTGAGGGCTGGCAGTGTGGTGAGGTCATGTGATCACTCAGAGCCAATGTAGTGAAGGCTGGCAGTGTGGTGAGGTCATGTGATCACTCAGATCCAATGTAGTGAAGGCCGGCAGTGTGGTGAGGTCATGTGATCACTCAGAGCCAATGTAGTGAAGGCTGGCAGTGTAGTGAGGTCATGTGATCACACAGAACCAATGTAGTGAGGGCTGGCAGTGTGGTGAGGTCATGTGATCACTCAGAGCCAATGTAGTGAAGGCTGGCAGTGTGGTGAGGTCATGTGATCACTCAGAACCAATGTAGTGAAGGCTGGCAGTGTGGTGAGGTCATGTGATCACTCAGAGCCAATGTAGTGAGGGCTGGCAGTGTGGTGAGGTCATGTGATCACTCAGAGCCAATGTAGTGAGGTCTGGCAGTGTCGTGAGGTCATGTGATCACTCAGAGCCAATGTAGTGAGGTCTGGCAGTGTAGTGAGGTCATGTGATCACTCAGAGCCAATGTAGTGAGGTCTGGCAGTGTGGTGAGGTCATGTGATCACACAGAGCCAATGTAGTGAGGTCTGGCAGTGTGGTGAGGTCATGTGATCACACAGAGCCAATGTAGTGAGGTCTGGCAGTGTGGTGAGGTCATGTGATCACTCAGAGCCAATGTAATGAAGGCTGGCAGTGTGGTGAGGTCATGTGATCACTCAGAGCCAATGTAGTGAAGGCTGGCAGTGTGGTGAGGTCATGTGATCACTCAGAACCAATGTAGTGAAGGCTGGCAGTGTGGTGAGGTCATGTGATCACTCAGATCCAATGTAGTGAAGGCCGGCAGTGTAGTGAGGTCATGTGATCACACAGAACCAATGTAGTGAAGGCCGGCAGTGTGGTGAGGTCATGTGATCACTCAGAGCCAATGTAGTGAGGGCTGGCAGTGTGGTGAGGTCATGTGATCACTCAGAGCCAATGTAGTGAAGGCTGGCAGTGTGGTGAGGTCATGTGATCACTCAGAACCAATGTAGTGAAGGGCTGGCAGTGTGGTGAGGTCATGTGATCACTCAGAGCCAATGTAGTGAAGGCTGGCAGTGTAGTGAGGTCATGTGATCACTCAGAGCCAATGTAGTGAGGTCTGGCAGTGTCGTGAGGTCATGTGATCACTCAGAGCCAATGTAGTGAGGTCTGGCAGTGTCGTGAGGTCATGTGATCACTCAGAGCCAATATAGTGAGGTCTGGCAGTGTGGTGAGGTCATGTGATCACACAGAGCCAATGTAGTGAGGTCTGGCAGTGTGGTGAGGTCATGTGATCACTCAGAGCCAATGTAGTGAGGTCTGGCAGTGTGGTGAGGTCATGTAATCACTCAGATCCAATGTAGTGAAGGCTGGCAGTGTGGTGAGGTCATGTGATCACTCAGAACCAATGTAGTGAAGGCTGGCAGTGTGGTGAGGTCATGTGATCACACAGAGCCAATGTAGTGAAGGCTGGCAGTGTAGTGAGGTCATGTGATCACACAGAACCAATGTAGTGAGGGCTGGCAGTGTGGTGAGGTCATGTGATCACTCAGAGCCAATGTAGTGAAGGCTGGCAGTGTGGTGAGGTCATGTGATCACTCAGAGCCAATGTAGTGAGGGCTGGCAGTGTGGTGAGGTCATGTGATCACTCAGAGCCAATGTAGTGAGGTCTGGCAGTGTGGTGAGGTCATGTGATCACTCAGAGCCAATGTAGTGAAGGCTGGCAGTGTGGTGAGGTCATGTGATCACTCAGAGCCAATGTAGTGAGGTCTGGCAGTGTGGTGAGGTCATGTGATCACTCAGAGCCAATGTAGTGAGGTCTGGCAGTGTGGTGAGGTCATGTGATCACTCAGAGCCAATGTAGTGAAAGCTGGCAGTGTGGTGAGGTCATGTGATCACACAGAGCCAATGTAGTGAAAGCTGGCAGTGTGGTGAGGTCATGTGATCACTCAGAGCCAATGTAGTGAAGGCTGGCAGTGTGGTGAGGTCATGTGATCACTCAGAGCCAATGTAGTGAAGGCTGGCAGTGTGGTGAGGTCATGTGATCACACAGAACCAATGTAGTGAAGGCTGGCAGTGTAGTGAGGTCATGTGATCACACAGAACCAATGTAGTGAAGGCTGGCAGTGTGGTGAGGTCATGTGATCACCCAGAGCCAATGTAGTGAAGGCTGGCAGTATGGTGAGGTCATGTGATCACACAGAACCAATGTAGTGAAGGCTGGCAGTGTGGTGTGGTCATGTGATCACCCAGAGCCAATGTAGTGAAGGCTGGCAGTATGGTGAGGTCATGTGATCACTCAGAACCAATGTAGTGAAGGCCGGCAGTGTGGTGTGGTCATGTGATCACTCAGAGCCAATGTAGTGAAGGCTGGCAGTGTGGTGAGGTCATGTGATCACTCAGAACCAATGTAGTGAAGGCCGGCAGTGTGGTGAGGTCATGTGATCACTCAGAGCCAATGTAGTGAGGGCCGGCAGTGTGGTGAGGTCATGTGATCACTCAGAACCAATGTAGTGAGGGCCGGCAGTATGGTGTGGTATGTCCTCACACAGACACAATGCGGGAAGAAAGGACTGCTGATAACCAGTAAGTCTGTTTATATGTGATCATCTGATCATATGGTAAAGGGTCGCTGTGGCATCCAGATCTGGGAGGGGCATCCATGGAGGATTCCCAGAGCCCCGCCTCCCATGTGCCCCCTGCGGTGAGCATCCAGTGCGCCCTGCGACCCTTGTGTCCCCCGGATCATGGTAAAGGCAGGGGGCACATGGGAGGCGGGGCTCTGGGAATCCTCCATGGATGCCCCTCCCAGATCTGGATGCCTGGGGCACGGATGGAAGGGGGTGGGGTCAGGGGAGTCCTGAAGGTTCTAACTAAGCCTCTGATACCCGCCATGTGATAATTGTGTCCCCCCTATACATTGTAAAGCGCTGCGTAAACTGTTGGCGCTATATAAATTGTGTATAATAATAATAATAATAATAATAATAATAATAATAATTGGAGCAGTGCAACGGAGGAGGGGGGGTGAATATATATGATAGTGGGAGCAGTGCAGCGGGGGGAGTGCAGTGTGGCAGGAGGTGTGCAGTGCGGCGGGGGGGCAGTGCGGCGGGGAATGCAGTGCGGTAGGGGGGTGCAGTGCGGCGGGGGTGTGCAGTGTGGCAGGGGGTGTGGAGTGCGGCGGGGGGTGCAGTGGCAGTGGGGGGAGTGCAGTGCAGTGGGGGGTTGCAGTGCGGCGGAGGAGTGCAGTGCGGTAGGGGGTGTGCAGAGAGTGGTGGGGGTGTGCAGTGTGGCAGGGGGAGTTTAGTGCGGCGGGGGGAGTCTAGTGCAGCGGGGGGTGTGCAGTACGGTGGGGGGTGCAGTGCGGCGGGGGGTGTGCAGTACGGTGGGGTGTGCAGTGCGGCGGGGTGTGGGCAGTACGGTGGGGGGTGCAGTACGGTGGGGGGGTGCAGTGCGGCAGGGGGGTGCAGTACGGTGGGGGGGCGCAGTGCGGCGGGGGGTGTGCAGTACGGCAGGGGGGGTGCAGTGCGGCAGGGGGTGTGCAGTACGGCAGGGGGGGTGCAGTACGGTGGGGGGTGCAGTGCGGCGGGGGGTGCAGTACGGTGGGGGGTGCAGTGCGGCAGGGGGGTGCAGTACGGTGGGGGGGCGCAGTGCGGCGGGGGGGGTGCAGTACGGCGGGGGGGTGCAGTGCGGCAGGGGGTGTGCAGTACGGCAGGGGGGGTGCAGTACGGTGGGGGGTGCAGTACGGTGGGGGGTGCAGTGCGGCGGGGGGTGTGCAGTACGGTGGGGTGTGCAGTGCGGCGGGGTGTGGGCAGTACGGCGGGGGTGTGCAGTGCGGCGGGGGGTGCAGTACAGTGGGGGTGTGCAGTACGGCAGGGGGGTGCAGTACGGTGGGGAGTGCAGTATGGCGGGGGGTTGCAGTACGGCGGGGGGTGCAGTGCGGCGGGAGGAGTAGTGCGGTGGGGGGAGCAGTGCGGCGGGGGGTGTGCAGTACGGTGGGGGCTGCAGTGCGGCGGGGGGTGCAGTACGGCGGGGGGTGCAGTACGGTGGGGGGTGCAGTACGGCGGGGGGTGCAGTGCGGCGGGGGGACCAGTGCGGCGGGGGGAGCAGTGCGGCGGGGGGGTGTGCAGTACGGTGGGGGGTGCAGTACGGTGGGGTGTGCAGTGCGGCGGGGTGTGCAGTGCGGCGGGGGGTGTGCAGTACGGTGGGGGCTGCAGTGCGGCGGGGGGTGTGCAGTACGGTGGGGGGGGTGCAGTGCGGTGGGGGTGTGCAGTGCGGCGGGGGGGTGCAGTACGGTGGGGGGGTGCAGTGTGGTGGGGGGTGTGCAGTGCGGCGGGGGGTGTGCAGTACGGTGGGGGGGGTGCAGTGCGGTGGGGGTGTGCAGTGCAGCGGGGGGGGTGCAGTACGGTGGGGGGGGTGCAGTGCGGCGGGGGGTGTGCAGTACGGTGGGGGGGTGCAGTGCGGTGGGGGTGTGCAGTGCGGCGGGGGTGTGCAGCACGGTGGGGGGGGTGCAGTGCGGGGGGGGGGGAGTATCGTGCGGTCAGGCGAGGGGGGAAATTCAGTCGAATCTCGCTGACGTCAGCCAGCCTCCGGCTTGGATATAAATTCACAGATGAAAGTGAAGATGTCATCTGGGATGAGACAGAAATCGCTGATTCATCCAAAAAAGGAGAAGCAGCGAAACGCGTCATGACACGTCTGGGTGAGAGCGATACGAAGTGCGGACCGGTCATGTCAGCCTGGGTATTCGCCATTTCTGGGGTCCTCATCAAGTCATCATAGACAGTCTCTATGGTCATTAGACAGGAGGGGCCCCGGGGCCCTTCTCAGCGCTCTCATGTCTGGACACCTCGGGGCTCCTCGCCCGTCACTGTGTGGGAATCAGAGCAGCTGGAGATTCTGGTTGGACCGGTTGATGATGTCATAGGATGATCACACCTTTCCTGCGAGCCACGGCTTGTGTCTGAGTAACCCTTTCATCTGTAGAGACGAGAAGATTTTCCGGCACACCACTGACTTCCTGCCCCGATGTCCCCCAACAGACAGCGCACACTGATTGCCGAGTGATCAGCAGTGGAAAATCCCCGACTCATTATCCAACCCCGAGACTGAATGTGTTACATTGTAGCATTGCATCCGATGGACTCCACAAATACATTTCACCTTCCAAATTTTCTATAAATTTGGGGTGGTGGATCCCTGATGAGAGGTGCCGGGGGGGCGTATTGTCAGATACCAGAATGTGGCCCCCGGGTACTCAGGGGCCACTACTCGACTCTTGGGTGAAAGTATTGGCGGTTCCCATCCTGCATACAATGCTGAATATTCCCGGGAATTGTATGGAATCGGTATTTTATCCTCTGATTTTCTCTTCCAGGGAGAACGGATCTCTTCCCAAGGAGGTGACCATTGATGGGGACAGATTGATCTTTCCGGGGCCCCTGAGTGCTACGGACGCAGGTCTCTATAAATGCCAGGCATCCAATGACGTGGGCAGCAGACAAGCCAGTGTCAACATCTCTATAGCCGGTCAGTATACATCGGGCCCTTCTACTCCCTGTATAGGACCCTGAGGGGTCTGAGGTGTCATGACGGGGGAGGGGGGTCCCCTCTAGCTCAGCCACAATTCCTGTCTAATATGTTAATATATATATATAGTCTATATGTGTGTAATGACATCATATATGAGGCCCCACCCACATCACCAACATCCCCTCCCACTCATAGATGACCCCGGTATGTCTGTGTTATTGAGAAGTAATATTGTGATACGTTGGGGGTCTCTGCATCACTGGCAGCTTTTGTTTCTCCAAATTTGTGGAAGCAAAGCACATTATCATCAGCATAAAACAAACAAAGCAAATCATCCGCTCACCACCAGCATCATCCTGTCCTACAAAGTGTCCGTTCACCACCACCATCATCCTGTCCTACAAAGTGTCCGTTCACCACCACCATCATCCTGTCCTACAAAGTGTCCGTTCACCACCAGCATCACCCTGTCCTACAAAGTGTCCGTTCACCACCACCATCACCCTGTCCTACAAGGTGTCCGTTCACCACCAGCATCATCCTGTCCTACAAAGTGTCCATTCACCACCAGCATCATCCTGTCCTACAAAGTGTCCATTCACCACCACCATCACCCTGTCCTACAAAGTGTCCATTCACCACCAGCATCATCCTGTCCTACAAAGTGTCCACTCACCACCAGCATCATCCTGTCCTACAAAGTGTCCATTCACCACCACCATCATCCTGTCCTACAAAGTGTCCGCTCACCACCACCATCATCCTGTCCTACAAGGTGTCCGTTCACCACCAGCATCATCCTGTCCTACAAAGTGTCCGTTCACCACCAGCATCATCCTGTCCTACAAAGTGTCCATTCACCACCACCATCACCCTGTCCTACAAGGTGTCCGTTCACCACCAGCATCATCCTGTCCTACAAAGTGTCCGCTCACCACCACCATCATCCTGTCCTACAAGGTGTCCGTTCACCACCAGCATCATCCTGTCCTACAAAGTGTCCGTTCACCACCACCATCATCCTGTCCTACAAAGTGTCCACTCATCACCAGCATCATCCTGTCCTACAAAGTGTCCACTCACCACCAGCATCATCCTGTCCTACAAAGTGTCCGTTCACCACCACCATCATCCTGTCCTACAAAGTGTCCACTCATCACCAGCATCATCCTGTCCTACAAAGTGTCCATTCACCACCACCATCATCCTGTCCTACAAGGTGTCCACTCACCACCACCATCATCCTGTCCTACAAAGTGTCCACTCACCACCAGCATCATCCTGTCCTACAAAGTGTCCGTTCACCACCACCATCACCCTGTCCTACAAGGTGTCCGTTCACCACCAGCATCATCCTGTCCTACAAAGTGTCCATTCACCACCACCATCATCCTGTCCTACAAAGTGTCCACTCATCACCAGCATCATCCTGTCCTACAAAGTGTCCATTCACCACCACCATCATCCTGTCCTACAAAGTGTCCACTCACCACCAGCATCATCCTGTCCTACAAAGTGTCCGCTCACCACCACCATCATCCTGTCCTACAAAGTGTCCATTCACCACCACCATCATCCTGTCCTACAAAGTGTCCGTTCACCACCACCATCACCCTGTCCTACAAGGTGTCCGTTCACCACCAGCATCATCCTGTCCTACAAAGTGTCCATTCACCACCACCATCATCCTGTCCTACAAAGTGTCCATTCACCACCAACATCATCCTGTCCTACAAAGTGTCCATTCACCATCAGCATCATCCTGTCCTACAAAGTGTCCATTCACCACCAGCATCATCCTGTCCTACAAAGTGTCCATTCACCACCAGCATCATCCTGTCCTACAAAGTGTCCGTTCACCACCACCATCATCCTGTCCTACAAAGTGTCCGCTCACCACCACCATCATCCTGTCCTACAAAGTGTCCATTCACCACCACCATCATCCTGTCCTACAAAGTGTCCACTCATCACCAGCATCATCCTGTCCTACAAAGTGTCCATTCACCACCACCATCATCCTGTCCTACAAAGTGTCCACTCACCACCAGCATCATCCTGTCCTACAAAGTGTCCGCTCACCACCACCATCATCCTGTCCTACAAAGTGTCCATTCACCACCACCATCATCCTGTCCTACAAAGTGTCCGTTCACCACCACCATCACCCTGTCCTACAAGGTGTCCGTTCACCACCAGCATCATCCTGTCCTACAAAGTGTCCATTCACCACCACCATCATCCTGTCCTACAAAGTGTCCATTCACCACCAACATCATCCTGTCCTACAAAGTGTCCATTCACCATCAGCATCATCCTGTCCTACAAAGTGTCCATTCACCACCAGCATCATCCTGTCCTACAAAGTGTCCATTCACCACCAGCATCATCCTGTCCTACAAAGTGTCCGTTCACCACCACCATCATCCTGTCCTACAAAGTGTCCGCTCACCACCACCATCATCCTGTCCTACAAAGTGTCCATTCACCACCACCATCATCCTGTCCTACAAAGTGTCCGCTCACCACCAGCATCATCCTGTCCTACAAAGTGTCCATTCACCACCACCATCATCCTGTCCTACAAAGTGTCCACTCACCACCAGCATCATCCTGTCCTACAAAGTGTCCCCTCACCACCAGCATCATCCTGTCCTACAAAGTGTCCCCTCACCACCAGCATCATCCTGTCCTACAAAGTGTTCGCTCACAACCCGGGATCATCCTGTCCTACAAAATGTCCATTCACCACCAGCATCACCCTGTCCTACAAAGTGTCCATTCACCACCAGCATCATCCTGTCCTACAAAGTGTCCGCTCACCACCACCATCATCCTGTCCTACAAAGTGTCCATTCACCACCAGCATCATCCTGTCCTACAAAGTGTTCACTCACAACCCGGGATCATCCTGTCCTACAAAGTGTCCATTCACCACCAGCATCACCCTGTCCTACAAAATGTCCATTCACCACCAGCATCATCCTGTCCTACAAAGTGTCCATTCACCACCAGCATCATCCTGTCCTACAAAGTGTCCGTTCACCACCAGCATCATCCTGTCCTACAAAGTGTCCATTCACCACCAGCATCATCCTGTCCTACAAAGTGTCCATTCACCACCACCATCATCCTGTCCTACAAAGTGTCCGCTCACCACCAGCATCATCCTGTCCTACAAAGTGTCCGTTCACCACCACCATCATCCTGTCCTACAAAGTGTCCATTCACCACCAGCATCATCCTGTCCTACAAAGTGTTCGCTCACAACCCGGGATCATCCTGTCCTACAAAGTGTCCGCTCACCACCAGCATCATCCTGTCCTACAAAGTGTCCGCTCACCACCAGCATCATCCTGTCCTACAAAGTGTTCGCTCACAACCCGGGATCATCCTGTCCTACAAAGTGTCCATTCACCACCAGCATCATCCTGTCCTACAAAGTGTTCGCTCACAACCCGGGATCATCCTGTCCTACAAAGTGTCCGCTCACCACCAGCATCAGCCTGTCCTACAAAGTGTCCGCTCACCACCACCATCATCCTGTCCTACAAAGTGTCCGCTCACCACAACCATCATCCTGTCCTACAAAGTGTCCACTCACCACCAGCATCATCCTGTCCTACAAAGTGTCCGCTCACCACCACCATCATCCTGTCCTACAAAGTGTCCATTCACCACCAGCATCATCCTGTCCTACAAAGTGTCCATTCACCACCAGCATCATCCTGTCCTACAAAGTGTCCGCTCACCACCACCATCATCCTGTCCTACAAAGTGTCCACTCACCACCAGCATCATCCTGTCCTACAAAGTGTCCGCTCACCACCACCATCATCCTGTCCTACAAAGTGTCCACTCACCACCAGCATCATCCTGTCCTACAAAGTGTCCATTCACCACCAGCATCATCCTGTCCTACAAAGTGTCCATTCACCAGCATCATCCTGTCCTACAAAGTGTCCGTTCACCACCAGCATCATCCTGTCCTACAAAGTGTCCGCTCACCACAACCATCATCCTGTCCTACAAAGTGTCCGCTCACCACCAGCATCATCCTGTCCTACAAAGTGTCCGCTCACCACCAGCATCATCCTGTCCTACAAAGTGTCCATTCACCACCACCATCATCCTGTCCTACAAGGTGTCCATTCACCACCACCATCATCCTGTCCTACAAAGTGTCCGCTCACCACCAGCATCATCCTGTCCTACAAAGTGTCCGTTCACCACCACCATCATCCTGTCCTACAAAGTGTCCATTCACCACCAGCATCATCCTGTCCTACAAAGTGTCCGCTCACCACCAGCATCATCCTGTCCTACAAAGTGTCCGCTCACCACCAGCATCATCCTGTCCTACAAAGTGTCCGCTCACCTCCAGCATCATCCTGTCCTACAAAGTGTCCATTCACCACCACCATCATCCTGTCCTACAAAGTGTCCATTCACCTCCAGCATCATCCTGTCCTACAAAGTGTCCATTCACCACCAGCATCATCCTGTCTTACAAAGTGTCCGCTCACCACCACCATCATCCTGTCCTACAAAGTGTCCGCTCACCACCAGCATCATCCTGTCCTACAAAGTGTCCATTCACCACCACCATCATCCTGTCCTACAAAGTGTCCATTCACCACCAGCATCATCCTGTCCTACAAAGTGTCCATTCACCACCAGCATCATCCTGTCCTACAAAGTGTTCGCTCACAACCCGGGATCATCCTGTCCTACAAAGTGTCCATTCACCACCAGCATCATCCTGTCCTACAAAGTGTCCATTCACCACCAGCATCACCCTGTCCTACAAAGTGTCCATTCACCACCACCATCATCCTGTCCTACAAAGTGTCCATTCACCACCAGCAGCTTTAAGTCCCAACTCCACACTGTGTGTGTGCAGTGTGTGCAGTGTGTATGTGTGCAGTGTGTATTGTGCAGTGTGTGTGTGCACTGTGTATGTGTGCACTGTGTATGTGTGCAGTGTGTATGTGTGCAGTGTGTATGTGTGCAGGGTGTGTAGTGTATATGTGTGTAGTGTATATGTGTGCAGTGTGCAGTGTGTGTAGTGTGTATGTGTGCAGTGTGTATGTGTGCGTAGTGTGCAGTGTGATTGTGTGCAGTGTGTGTAGTGTGTATGTGTGCAGTGTGATTGTGTGCAGTGTGATTGTGTGCAGTGTGTGTAGTGTGCAGTGTGATTGTGTGCAGTGTGTAGTGTGTGCAGTGTGTGTAGTGTGTAGTGTGCAGTGTGTGTAGTGTGTGCAGTGTGTGTAGTGTGTGCAGTGTGTGTAGTATGTATGTGTGCAGTGTGTGTGCAGTGTGTATGTGTGTAGTGTGCAGTGTGTGCAGTGTGTGTAGTGTGTGTAGTATGTATGTGTGCAGTGTGTGTAGTGTGTGCAGTGTGTGTGCAGTGTGATTGTGTGCAGTGTGTGTAGTGCGTAGTGTGCAGTGTGTGCAGTGTGTGTAGTGTGTGTAGTGTGTGTAGTGTGCAGTGTGTGTAGTATGTATGTGTGCAATGTGTGCAGTGTGTGTAGTGTGTATGTGTGCAGTGTGTATGTGTGCAGTGTGTGTAGTGTGTAGTGTGTATGTGTGTAGTGTGTGTATGTGTGTAGTGTGATTGTGTGTAGTGTGATTGTGTGCAGTGTGTGTAGTGTGTATGTGTGCAGTGTGTGTAGTGTGCAGTGTGTGTAGTATGTATGTGTGCAGTGTGTAGTGTGTGCAGTGTGTGTGCAGTGTGTATGTGTGTAGTGTGTGTAGTATGTATGTGTGCAATGTGTGCAGTGTGTGTATGTGTGTATGTGTGCAGTGTGTGCAGTGTGTGTAGTGTGTAGTGTGCAGTGTGTGTAGTATGTATGTGTGTATGTGTGCAGTGTGTGTGCAGTGTGTGTAGTGTGTGTAGTGTGCAGTGTGTATGTGTGTAGTGTGTATGTGTGTATGTGTGTATGTGTGCAGTGTATGTGTGTAGTGTGCAGTGTGCAGTATGATTGTGTGCAGTGTATGTGTACTGTGTGTGCAGAGTTCAGACACCAGTGGGTATACTTTCTATGTAGGGTTGTCACCTGCTCGGTATGAATGGGACTTGACAGCCATGTTTTCCCCCATAAGGCCGAGATCATTTCCCGGAGGAAATCGGCGCTGTGTTTAGTGTCTGTGCAGCTCTTCTGGTGACTCTGTAGAAATGGTTTTCTCATGATGGGCTCTGTGTGCAGCTCAATATGACCCCCAAACTCAGCATCAAAGTGCGTCTAAGCAGGATAGGTGAGGTGTGGTTGAGGTGGGGAGGGAACTTCAAAGTGAAGTCTACATGAAAAGCTGGAATTAGAGAGAAGTGACATGAAAGTTTTCTCTGCCCACCTGATGGAGGATTAGAACCTCAGACAAAATGCGATATGAGAAGGTGGTCCAGAGACAGGTAGATATCCCCATAACACTCCAAGACCCAATTTCACACTCCAAGACCCAATTTCACACTCCAAGAACCAATTCCACACTCCAAGAACCAACTCCACACTCCGAGACCAACTCCAAACTCTAAGACCCAACTCCACACTCCGAGACCAACTCCAAACTCTAAGACCCAACTCCACACTCCGAGACCAACTCCAAACTCTAAGACCCAACTCCACACTCCGAGGCCCAACTTCACACTGCAAGACCAAATTCCAAACTCCAAGACCCAACTCCAAACTCCAAGACCCAACTCCACACTCCCCGAGACCGACTCCACACTCCCCGAGACCGACTCCACACTCCCCGAGACCGACTCCACACTCCGAGACCAACTCCACTCTCCGAGGCCCAATTCCACACTCCATGACCCATTTCCACACTGTGAGACCCAAATCCACACTCCAAGACCCAAATCCACACTCCAAGACCCAATTCCACACTCTCCTCTCAACCAAAATGTACTACAAATCACCCATCTATTATTACTGATAACTCTTCATATTTCACCTCATGTGTCATCTTCATCCTTCCTTTCATCCACAGAGAGCGAGCCTAGGAAGGTGGACCTCATGTCTGTGTCACTGGTGTCAGTGGCTGTGGTGACCGCCATCCTGCTGATGATCCTGGTGATAACGGTTGTTATGGTGAATCGTCATCATAAAAGGAAGACAAAGAGACTCTCCGATAAAATGTACGTTCCAGGAACAGGAGCCTTCCCTCTCCTACTACCATTATATATGCAGCCAAGGGCAGATGGGGGGATACAACCAGAGCAGATAGGTGGGGATTTGGGCACCTGGGGCCCTCTGTAAAACACTCATTGGAGATGGGAGGTTGGGGCCCTCAGTAATGGAGGCAGGGAATCTCAGGGTTTGGAGGCCTCTATAATAGAAACAGGATATCTGGGGGTCTTGGGCCCTCTGAAGTACAGGCAGAAGATCTGGGGCCCTCTGTAATGGGGACAGAGGATCTGGGGGTCTGGGGCCCTCTGTAACGGGGACAGAGGATCTGGGGGTCTGGGGCCCTCTGTAATGGGGACAGAGGATCTGGGGGTCTGGGGCCCTCTGTAATTGGGACAGAGGATCTGGGGGTCTGGGGCCCTCTGTAACGGGGACAGAGGATCTGGGGGTCTGGGGCCCTCTGTAATGGGGACAGAGGATCTGGGGGTCTGGGGCCCTCTGTAATGGGGACAGAGGATCTGGGGGTCTGGGGCCCTCTGTAATTGGGACAGAGGATCTGGGGGTCTGGGGCCCTCTGAAGTACAGGCAGAAGATCTGGGGCCCTCTGTAATTGGGACAGAGGATCTGGGGGTCTGGGGCCCTCTGTAATTGGGACAGAGGATCTGGGGGTCTGGGGCCCTCTGTAATGGGGACAGAGAATCTGGGGGTCTGGGGCCCTCTGTAATGGGGACAGAGGATCTGGTGGTCTGGGGCCCTCTGTAATTGGGACAGAGGATCTGGGGGTCTGGGGCCCTCTGTAATGGGGACAGAGGATCTGGGGGTCTGGGGCCCTCTGTAATTGGGACAGAGGATCTGGGGGTCTGGGGCCCTCTGTAATGGGGACAGAGAATCTGGGGGTCTGGGGCCCTCTGTAATTGGGACAGAGGATCTGGGGGTCTGGGGCCCTCTGAAGTACAGGCAGAAGATCTGGGGCCCTCTGTAATTGGGACAGAGGATCTGGGGGTCTGGGGCCCTCTGTAATTGGGACAGAGGATCTGGGGGTCTGGGGCCCTCTGTAATGGGGACAGAGAATCTGGGGGTCTGGGGCCCTCTGTAATGGGGACAGAGGATCTGGTGGTCTGGGGCCCTCTGTAATTGGGACAGAGGATCTGGGGGTCTGGGGCCCTCTGTAATGGGGACAGAGGATCTGGGGGTCTGGGGCCCTCTGTAATTGGGACAGAGGATCTGGGGGTCTGGGGCCCTCTGTAATGGGGACAGAGAATCTGGGGGTCTGGGGCCCTCTGTAATTGGGACAGAGGATCTGGGGGTCTGGGGCCCTCTGTAATTGGGACAGAGGATCTGGGGGTCTGGGGCCCTCTGTAATGGGGACAGAGGATCTGGGGGTCTGGGGCCCTCTGTAATGGGGACAGAGGATCTGGGGGTCTGGGGCCCTCTGTAATTGGGACAGAGGATCTGGGGGTCTGGGGCCCTCTGTAATGGGGACAGAGGATCTGGGGGTCTGGGGCCCTCTGTAATGGGGACAGAGGATCTGGGGGTCTGGGGCCCTCTGTAATGGGGACAGAGGATCTGGTGGTCTGGGGCCCTCTGTAATTGGGACAGAGGATCTGGGGGTCTGGGGCCCTCTGTAATGGGGACAGAGGATCTGGTGGTCTGGGGCCCTCTGTAATGGGGACAGAGGATCTGGGGGTCTGGGGCCCTCTGTAATTGGGACAGAGGATCTGGGGGTCTGGGGCCCTCTGTAATTGGGACAGAGGATCTGGGGGTCTGGGGCCCTCTGTAATGGGGACAGAGGATCTGGGGGTCTGGGGCCCTCTGTAATGGGGACAGAGGATCTGGGGGTCTGGGGCCCTCTGTAATGGGGACAGAGGATCTGGGGGTCTGGGGCCCTCTGTAATGGGGACAGAGGATCTGGGGGTCTGGGGCCCTCTGTAATGGGGACAGAGGATCTGGGGGTCTGGGGCCCTCTGTAATGGGGACAGAGGATCTGGGGGTCTGGGGCCCTCTGTAATTGGGACAGAGGATCTGGAGGTCTGGGGCCCTCAGTAATTGTGACAGGGGGTCTGGGGCCCTCTGTAATACAATGATGTGCATTGATAGGGGTCCTGTTGGTCATGTAGTCCTCCCCCATCAGCAGATATCCACCATATAGGACACTCTGACGTCTCCTACTATCCGCGTCACCTTGTTGTCAGTCATTGTTTTCCTGTTTTTCAGTGAGGAACTTTCTACGTTGTCCAGACAGGCATCAAGGAGAAGACTTTCCATCTCGACCAGCACTGACACCCGCATGCAGGTGAGAGAAGAGCCCCCCTCATCCTATATGGAGGGTGTCACCATTCCTCCTCTGTCTTCTGACTTCTTAAAGGAATGATCTGGATATAATGGTCCGGATATAATAATCCAGATATAATAATCCAGATATAATGGTCCAGATATAATAATCCAGATATAATAATCCAGATATAATAATCCAGATATAATAATCCAGATATAATAATCCAGATATAATAATCCAGATATAATGGTCCGGATATAATAATCCAGATATAATAATCAGGATATAACGGTCGGGATATAACGGTCAGGATATAACGGTCAGGATATAATAATCCGGATATAACAGTCAGGATATAATGGTCCGGATATAACGGTCAGGATATAATAATCGGGATATAACGGTCGGGATATAATAATCGGGATATAACGCTCCGGATATAACGGTCAGGATATAAAGGTCAGGATATAATAATCGGGATATAACGGTCGGGATATAATAATCAGGATATAACGGTCAGGATATAATAATCAGGATATAACGGTCAGGATATAAAGGTCAGGATATAATAATCGGGATATAACGGTTGGGATATAATAATCGGGATATAACGGTCAGGATATAATTATTGGGATATAACGGTCAGGATATAACGGTCAGGATATAATAATCGGGATATAATGGTCAGGATATAATAATCGGGATATAACGGTCAGGATATAATAATCGGGATATAACGGTCAGGATATAATAATCGGGATATAACGGTCAGGATATAACGGTCAGGATATAACGGTCAGGATATAATAATCGGGATATAACGGTCAGGATATAACGGTCAGGATATAACGGTCAGGATATAATAATCGGGATATAACGGTCAGGATATAACGGTCAGGATATAACGGTCAGGATATAACGGTCAGGATATAACGGTCAGGATATAACAATCAGGATATAACGGTCAGGATATAATAATCGGGATATAACGGTCGGGATATAATAATCGGGATATAACGGTCAGGATATAACGGTCAGGATATAATTATTGGGATATAACGGTCAGGATATAACGGTCAGGATATAACGGTCAGGATATAACGGTCGGGATATAATAATCAGGATATAACGGTCAGGATATAATAATCGGGATATAACGGTCGGGATATAATAATCGGGATATAACGGTCAGGATATAACGGTCAGGATATAACGGTCAGGATATAACGGTCAGGATATAACGGTCAGGATATAATAATCGGGATATAACGGTCAGGATATAACGGTCAGGATATAACGGTCAGGATATAACGGTCAGGATATAACGGTCAGGATATAACAATCAGGATATAACGGTCAGGATATAATAATCGGGATATAACGGTCGGGATATAATAATCGGGATATAACGGTCAGGATATAACGGTCAGGATATAACGGTCAGGATATAACGGTCAGGATATAATAATCGGGATATAACGGTCGGGATATAAAGGTCAGGATATAATAATCGGGATATAACGGTCGGGATATAATAATCGGGATATAACGGTCGGGATATAATAATCGGGATATAACGGTCGGGATATAATAATCGGGATATAACGGTCAGGATATAACGGTCAGGATATAATTATTGGGATATAACGGTCGGGATATAACGGTCAGGATATAATAATCGGGATATAACGGTCAGGATATAATAATCAGGATATAACGGTCAGGATATAATAATCCGGATATAATGGTCAGGATATAATAATCAGGATATAACGGTCGGGATATAATAATCAGGATATAACGGTCAGGATATAATAATCAGGATATAACGCTCCGGATATAATAATCGGGATATAACGCTCCGGATATAATAATCGGGATATAACGCTCAGGATATAATAATCAGGATATAACGGTCAGGATATAATAATCGGGATATAACGCTCCGGATATAATAATCGGGATATAACGCTCCGGATATAATAATCGGGATATAACGCTCAGGATATAATAATCAGGATATAACGGTCAGGATATAACGGTCAGGATATAATAATCAGGATATAACGGTCAGGATATAATAATCGGGATATAACGCTCCGGATATAATAATCGGGATATAACGCTCAGGATATAATAATCAGGATATAACGGTCAGGATATAACGGTCAGGATATAATAATCGGGATATAACGGTCAGGATATAATAATCGGGATATAACGGTCAGGATATAATAATCGGGATATAACGGTCAGGATATAATAATCGGGATATAACGGTCAGGATATAATAATCGGGATATAACGGTCAGGATATAATAATCGGGATATAACGCTCAGGATATAATAATCGGGATATAAAGGTCAGGATATAATAATCGGGATATAACGGTCAGGATATAATAATCGGGATATAACGGTCAGGATATAATAATCGGGATATAACGGTCAGGATATAATAATCAGGATATAACGGTCAGGATATAACGCTCAGGATATAATAATCAGGATATAACGGTCAGGATATAACGGTCAGGATATAATAATCGGGATATAACGGTCAGGATATAATAATCGGGATATAACGCTCAGGATATAATAATTGGGATATAACGCTCAGGATATAATAATCGGGATATAACGCTCAGGATATAATAATCGGGATATAACGCTCCGGATATAATAATCGGGATATAACGGTCAGGATATAATAATCAGGATATAACGGTCAGGATATAATAATCAGGATATAACGGTCAGGATATAATAATCGGGATATAACGCTCAGGATATAATAATCAGGATATAACGGTCAGGATATAACGGTCAGGATATAATAATCAGGATATAACGGTCAGGATATAACGGTCAGGATATAATAATCGGGATATAACGCTCAGGATATAATAATCGGGATATAACGCTCAGGATATAATAATCGGGATATAACGCTCAGGATATAATAATCGGGATATAACGCTCAGGATATAATAATCGGGATATAACGCTCCGTTTTTCTTGTCTTCCAGTTGGAGGAAAGTCATTATATGAGGAATCACCCCGACAGTCTGAGGGACCCCAGTATCAGCTCCATCATGGTAAGGATTCTGATGGAATGTCTCCCCCTGGTGGACACAAAGCAGATATCAAATTACATCACAACAGAAATACAAATCCTCCGATTTATTCCCAAAACAACCAAACCTTACCGGGGACATAATGACCATAATACACACATTGTATGGACTATAGGGGGTGACTGTATGGAGTATAGGGGATGACTGTATGGACTATAGGGGGTGACTGTATGGAGTATAGGGGATGACTGTATGGACTATAGGGGATGACTGTATGGAGTATAGGGGGTGACTGTATGGACTATAGGGGATGACTGTATGGAGTATAGGGGGTGACTGTATGGACTATAGGGGGTGACTGTATGGAGTATAGGGGGTGACTGTATGGAGTATAGGGGGTGACTGTACGGACTATAGAGGGTGACTGTATGGACTATAGGGGGTGACTGTATGGAGTATAGGGGGTGACTGTATGGAGTATAGGGGGTGACTGTATGGAGTATAGGGGGTGACTGTATGGAGTATAGGGGGTGACTGTATGGAGTATAGGGGGTGACTGTATGGAGTATAGGGGGTGACTGTATGGAGTATAGGGGGTGACTGTATGGACTATAGGGGGTGACTGTATGGAGTATAGGGGGTGACTGTATGGACTATGGGGATGACTGTATGGACTATAGGGGGTGACTGTATGGAGTATAGGGGGTGACTGTATGGAGTATAGGGGGTGACTGTATGGACTATGGGGGGTGACTGTATGGAGTATAGGGGGTGACTGTATGGAGTATAGGGGATGACGGTATGGACTATTGGGAGTGACTGTATGGACTATAGGGGGTGACTGTATGGACTATAGGGGATGACTGTATGGAGTATAGGGGGTGACTGTATGGAGTATAGGGGGTGACTGTATGGACTATAGGGGGTGACTGTATGGAGTATAGGGGGTGACTGTATGGAGTATAGGGGGTGACTGTATGGAGTATAGGGGGTGACTGTATGGAGTATAGGGGATGACTGTATGGAGTATAGGGGATGACGGTATGGACTATAGGGGGTGACGGTATGGACTATAGGGGGTGACGGTATGGACTATGGGGGTGACTGTATGGAGTATAGGGAGTGACTGTATGAACTATAGAGGGTGACTGTATGGAGTATAGGGGGTGACTGTATGGAGTATAGGGGGTGACTGTATGGACTATAGGGGATGACTGTATGGACTATAGGGGACGGATGTATGGACTATAGGGGACGACTGTATGGACTATAGGGGACGACTGTATGGACTATAGGGGGTGACTGTATGGACTATAGGGGGTGACTGTATGGACTATGGGGATGACTGTATGGACTATAGGGGACAACTGTCAGGGTGATTGGAAATGTTCAGCTTTTAGATTGATTGCTGGACTCCACCTATAGGTATCCGGAAATCTCACTGGTAGAAAGTCTATAAATCCCGTATTCTTTGACATGAGAGCTGAGAGAAGGAAGGTTCTTCATCCTAATTGTTATTTTCCTCTTCTGCACACTGAGCCCCATTTCTGTCTTCTGGCAGGGAGAAGAAATGGACCGACGCAGTTACTCCACCTTGACCACTGTGCGGGAGACAGAGACCCAGACAGAGCTCCTTTCCACAGTCCCAGATGAGGAGGGAAAGGAGGAGATCGGGGTCGAGCAGGAGGAGGAGATGGATGGGAAAGAACTGGAGCAGAGTGAGCGAGGCAGCACTGAGGTCATAGAAAACCAGCCCTTCATCAAACAGGGAATGATGCATTTCTATCAGGAGAATGGGACCTTACGTGCCAAGCCAAGCACCAATGGGATCTACATCAATGGCAGAGGGCACCTGGTATAACTGGGCCTTCCAGACTGAACATCAATGACATGAGGCAACTGATATAACTGGATCCCCCACACTGAGCATTAATGGTATGGGGCACGCGCTATAACTGGACCATATAACTGGACCATATAAATGGACCACCCAGACTGAAAATCAATGGTATGGGGCAACTGATACAACTGGACCACCCACGCTGAGCATAAATGATATGAGGCACCCAGTATAACCGGATTATATAAATGGACCACCCAGGCTGAACATCAATGGGATAGGGCACCTGGTATAACTGGAGCACCCAGACTGTATGGGATAAGGACATGGAACCATAACAATAAACTGAAGACACCCTTACTCCTTCCACACTGATGATCCTCATAGTGCCGCCATCTACTTGTATTGTTACTGATAACATTGAAGCTACAGTGGCCTTTATTGTTCTACTAAATGAAGCCCTGGACTGCAGTCAGTATTATTCTGGTTACATTGCTGGTGTGATGGAGATTATATGCCTTTATAATGGACGTGACCACACTGGGACGGACTGGGACACTCCGGCATGTCTGGATTTTTTCAGATCTTGTACAACACAGAACGGGGTGTGAACCCAGATAATGACAATGCAGCCTCTCCACTCTTAGCCTTCAGTCTGTGGACCCTTTAATACCTGTCTGCAGGATATCTCACCTTGTGCCTGCCAGCTCAAGCCATAGACTGAACATACTGCCAAATGGGAGCCTCCCCTTGACATGGACCTCTGATGTTCACCATGACATGGACCTCTGATGTTCACCATGACATGGACCTCTGATGTTCACCATGACATGGACCTCTGATGTTCACCATGACATGGACCTCTGATGTTCACCATGACATGGACCTCTGATGTTCACCATGACATGGACCTCTGGTCTTGACTCTAGCAGTGGGTCTCAGGGGAGCCTCTTCCACACAATGAAGTGGCTCCCTAGGC
Organism: Aquarana catesbeiana; assembly: GCA_037953035.1. Taxonomy (NCBI): domain Eukaryota; kingdom Metazoa; phylum Chordata; class Amphibia; order Anura; family Ranidae; genus Aquarana; species Aquarana catesbeiana. Next base: position 37,159 of record JBBHAA010003357.1, read on the forward strand.
AAATATCACAGAGGGGACCAGACAGAACTTAATTTTGTTGTGAAGAGTGTAGGAAGGGTTAGAGCCTCTATCGATTATTTATTACTGTTTGTGACCCCATCAAAATGTAAATCTCCCAAAATGGGTGAAAAGCCCACCCCCCACAGTTGGCACCAGAACATTGGAAGATTTCCCCTCTAATGCTGTTCTGATGAGAATGTTAGATTCCCCCTCACTGGAAGAGACAGGTAGTGAGTTTATTTCTCCTCGATGGGGAGACAGACAGTAAAATGAAGCTGACTGAGGTGCTAACCCTTCCACATACAGTCTAGATTTACACTTTAACACATATGGGTAATGTGAAGGCCATCTGAGCCCTTCTTGGCCATGGTTGTTAGAAATGGTGGTGCCATAGGTTCTCACCCAGCTGAACATGGTGTTATGGTGTTCTCTTAGAGAAGGACTCAGAGACCACATGCAACCTTCTCTTGTAGAAGTTAATGAGCTAAGGCTTGTAAATCACTGAAAGGTCCCCTCTGTAAGTAGGTGGAAACTTGAACCCCTTCCTGGAGAATCGTATTAATAATATTTGTTCTGTGTAATGTATTCTGTCCAATAAGAAGCCTCTGTAGGCAGTGTTCCTTCCCCGAGCACAGAATATCGTATTTGCCAGGGTCACACCCCAAAGAAAGTAAAGACGGGACAGATGAGTGCTGCTCAGAAGAGGAACTGGCCTTCATAGAGAACAGATCGTAAAAAGGGGCTGGGGGGGGGGGGGGCTCAGATCTTCTACCTGCTGGCCCATCATTGACCCTGAAATGCAGCAAGATAGAGGGGTGATAAAAGGGTTAACTGTCGCTCATCTTTAATACTCCCACTTCTGGTTGCTATGGGAGACGGCACATCATCACCATCTATACTATCTGTGCGGATTAAGTCCCTCTGGGGCCCCATTTTGATGGACTAAACTATATCCTTTTCATAATTCTGTAAATAAAGTTTTAGCTTGTTTTCTATGGAGACGTTGGCAGCCACGAAATTGTATTTATGTAAAATGTATATATTTTATACTTGTATTTATATATCGGGGTTCCAAGGATTGCACCCCCATCCCTGCGCAAATTCTTGTACAAAACTGATTGTTACCTGAAGCTGATTGTAAATGAGAAATAAGGGGGATGTCAAATATCCTGAGTATGTGTCTGTCATTTCCTCGCATATGGCGCCATGTGCCAGAACCTCGCCCTCCAAAACATACAGAGAGCAGAAAGGGGGGAGGAGGGGCATAAGGGGTGCAGAAAGGGGGAGGAGGGGCATAAGGGGTGCAGAAAGGGGGAGGAGGGGCATAAGGGGTGCAGAAAGGGGGAGGAGGGGCATACAGGGTGCAGAAAGGGGAAGGAGGGGCATAAGGAGTGCAGAAAGGGGGGAGGGGCATACGGGGTGCAGAAAGGGGGAGGAGGGGCATACATGGTGCAGAAAGAAGAAGGAGGGGCATACAGGGTGCAGAAAGGGGGAGGAGGGGCATACAGGGTGCAGAAAGGGGGAGGAGGGGCATAAGGGGTGCAGAAAGGGGAGGAGGGGCATATGGGGTTCAGAAAGGGGGAGGAGGGGCATACGGGGTGCAGAAAGAAGGAAGGAAGGGCATAAGGGGTGCAGAAAGGGGGAGGAGGGGCATATGGGGTGCAGAAAGAAGGAAGGAGGGGCATACGGGGTGCAGAAAGGGGGAGGAGGGGCATACGGGGTGCAGAAAGGGCGAGGAGAGGCATACGGGGTGCAGAAAGGGCGAGGAGAGGCATACGGGGTCCAGAAAGGGGGAGGAGAGTCATACAGGGTGCGGAAAGGGGAAGGAGGGGCATACGGGGTGCAGAAAGGGGGGGGGAGGGGCATACGGGGTGCAGAAGGGGGGAGAAGGGGCATATGGGGTGCAGAAAGAAGGAAGGAGGGGCATACATGGGTGCAGAAAGGGGAAGGAGGGGCATACGGGTGCAGAAAAGGGGAGGAGGGGCATACGGGGTGCAGAAAGGGGGAGGAGGGGCATACGGGGTGCAGAAAGGGGGAGGAGGGGCATACGGGGTGCAGAAAGGGGTAGGGGGGCATAAGGGGTGCAGAAAGGGGGAGGAGGGGCATAGGGGTGCAGAAAGGGGGAGGAGTGGCATACGGGGTGCAGAAAGGGGGAGGAGGGGCATACAGGGTACAGAAAGGGGGACGAGGGACATACAGGATGCAGAAAGGGATAGGAGGGGCATACATGGGGGCAGAAAGGGGGAGGAGGGGCATATGGGTTGCAGAAAGGGGTAGGAGGGGCATACGGGGTGCAGAAAGGGGGGTGAGGGGCATACAGGGTACAGAAAGGGGGAGGAGGGGCATACAGGATGAAGAAAGGGGTAGGAGGGGCATACAGGATGCAGAAAGGGGTAGGAGGGGCATACATGGGGGCAGAAAGGGGGAGGAGGGGCATACAGGATGCAGAAAGGGGGAGGAGGGGCATACAGGATGCAGAAAGGGGGGGAGGAGGGGCATACTGGGTGCAGAAAGAAGGAAGAAGGGGCATACGGGGTGCAGAAAGGGGGAGGAGGGGCATACAGGGTACAGAAAGGGGGAGGAGGGGCATACAGGATGCAGAAAGGGGGAGGAGGGGCATACAGGATGCAGAAAGGGGTAGGAGAGGCATACATGGGGGCAGAAAGGGGGAGGAGGGGCATACGGGATGCAGAAAGGGGGAGGAGGGGCATACAGGATGCAGAAAGGGGGAGGAGGGGCATACGGGGTGCAGAAAGAAGGAAGAAGGGGCATACGGGGTGCAGAAAGGGGGAGGAGGGGCATACAGGGTGCAGAAAGGGGAAAGAGGGGCATACTGGGTGCAGAAAGGGAAGGAGGGGCATACTGGGTGCAGAAAGGGGAAAGAGGGGCATACGGGGTGCAGAAAGGGGAAAGAGGGGCATACTGGGTGCAGAAAGGGAAGGAGGGGCATACGGGGTGCAGAAAGAAGGAAGAAGGGGCATACGGGGTGCAGAAAGGGGGAGGAGGGGCATACAGGGTACAGAAAGGGGGAGAAGGGGCATACAGGATGCAGAAAGGGGTAGGAGGGGCATACTGGGTGCAGAAAGGGGAAGGAGGGGCATACGGGGTGCAGAAAGGGGGAGAAGGGGCATATGGGGTGCAGAAAGAAGGAAGGAGGGGCATACATGGGTGCAGAAAGGGGAAGGAGGGGCATACGGGTGCAGAAAGGGGAAGGAGGGGCATACAGGTGCAGAAAGGGGGAGGAGGGGCATACGAGGTGCAGAAAGGGGAGGAGGGGCATACATGGGTGCAGAAAGGGGAAGGAGGGGCATACGGGTGCAGAAAGGGGAAAGAGGGGCATACGGGTGCAGAAAGGGGGAGGAGGGGCATACATGGGTGTAGAAAGGGGAAGGAGGGGCATACGGGGTGCAGAAAGGGGGAGGAGGGGCATACATGGGGGCAGAAAGGGGGAGGAGGGGCATACATGGGGGCAGAAAGGGGGAGGAGGGGCATACGGGGTGCAGAAAGGGGGAGAAGGGGCATACGGGGTGCAGAAAGAAGGAAGGAGGGGCATACATGGGTGCAGAAAGGGGAAGGAGGGGCATACGGGTGCAGAAAGGGGAAGGAGGGGCATACAGGTGCAGAAAGGGGGAGGAGGGGCATACGGGGTGCAGAAAGGGGGAGGAGGGGCATACATGGGTGCAGAAAGGAGAAGGAGGGGCATACGGGTGCAGAAAGGGGAAAGAGGGGCATACGGGTGCAGAAAGGGGAAAGAGGGGCATACGGGTGCAGAAAGGGGGAGGAGGGGCATACAGGGTACAGAAAGGGGGAGGAGGGGCATACATGGGGGCAGAAAGGGGGAGGAGGGGCATACAGGATGCAGAAAGGGGGAGGAGGGGCATACAGGATGCAGAAAGGGGTAGGAGGGGCATACAGGATGCAGAAAGGGGTAGGAGGGGCATACATGGGGGCAGAAAGGGGGAGGAGGGGCATACATGGGGGCAGAAAGGGGGAGGAGGGGCATACTGGATGCAGAAAGGGGGAGGAGGGGCATACGGGGTGCAGAAAGAAGGAAGAAGGGGCATACGGGGTGCAGAAAGGGGTAGGAGGGGCATACATGGGGGCAGAAAGGGGGAGGAGGGGCATACAGGATGCAGAAAGGGGGAGGAGGGGCATATGGGTTGCAGAAAGGGGGAGGAGGGGCATACAGGGTACAGAAAGGGGGAGGAGGGGCATACAGGATGCAGAAAGGGGTAGGAGGGGCATACAGGATGCAGAAAGGGGTAGGAGGGGCATACATGGGGGCAGAAAGGGGGAGGAGGGGCATACATGGGGGCAGAAAGGGGGAGGAGGGGCATACTGGATGCAGAAAGGGGGAGGAGGGGCATACGGGGTGCAGAAAGAAGGAAGAAGGGGCATACGGGGTGCAGAAAGGGGTAGGAGGGGCATACATGGGGGCAGAAAGGGGGAGGAGGGGCATACAGGATGCAGAAAGGGGGAGGAGGGGCATACGGGGTGCAGAAAGGGGTAGGAGGGGCATACATGGGGGCAGAAAGGTGGAGGAGGGGCATACGGGATGCAGAAAGGGGGAGGAGGGGCATACAGGATGCAGAAAGGGGTAGGAGGGGCATACAGGGTGCAGAAAGGGGGAGGAGGGGCACACTGGGTGCAGAAAGGGGAAGGAGGGGCATACGGGGTGCAGAAAGGGGAAAGAGGGGCATACTGGGTGCAGAAAGGGGAAGGAGGGGCATACGGGGTGCAGAAAGGGGAAAGAGGGGCATACTGGGTGCAGAAAGGGGAAGGAGGGGCATACTGGGTGCAGAAAGGGGAAGGAGGGGCATACTGGGTGCAGAAAGGGGAAGGAGGGGCATACTGGGTGCAGAAAGATGAGGGGGCATAGCTGAGAAGGTCACACCAGAGGAGGAAAGGGGAAGAAGAGCATACTAGAAGAGGGGGAGCATACTGGCCGCAGAGTGGGGCAGAAATGGCATACCAGATGGAGATGGGAAAAAACCAAGAGGAGGAGGAGCATACTGAGGGCAGAAAGGTGGGAGGAGGATCAGAAATGGGGAGGAGGGGCATATGGGTTGCAGAAAGGGGGAGGAGGGGCATACTGGGTGCATCAGCCTGTCCAGTAGTTTTAGCAGAATGGACTGCAATGTAATTTGGTCCTGAATTGCAACCATAAAGATAGGCTTGCCATGAGATGGCCTTCTTATCAAATCCGCCCACAGATCTTACTATTCATGTTTCTAAACTAAAATGAACCCTCACCCAATACACCTTCCATCAGCAAGGATTTGGGTTGCAGCAGCGAGAGCAGAATGAGATCGATGAAGGAAGTTCAGCAGCAGCCGACTTCCACGGGACAACCGACTTCCACGGGACAACCGACTTCCACGGGACAACCGACTTCGACTTCCACGGGACAACCGACTTCTACGGGACAAACAACTTCCACGAGTCATCTGACTTCCACGGGACAACCGACTTCCACGAGCCAACCGACTTCCACGGGTCATCCGACTTCCACGGGACAACCGACTTCCACGGGTCATCCGACTTCCACGGGATATCCGACTTCCACGGGACATTCGACTTCCACGGGACAACCGACTTCCACGGGACAACCGACTTCCACGGGTCATCCGACTTCCACGGGGCAACCGACTTCCACAGAACATCCGACTTCCACGGGACATCCGACTTCCACGGGACATTCGACTTCCACGGGACAACCGACTTCCTCGGGACAACCGACTTCCACGGGACAACCGACTTCCACGGGACATCCGACTTCCACGGGACAACCGACTTCCACGGGACATCCGACTTCCACGGGACAACCGACTTCCACGGGACATCCGACTTCCACGGGACAACCGACTTCCACGGGACAACCGACTTCCACGGGTCATCCGACTTCCACGGGACATCTGACTTCCACGGGACAACCGACTTCCACGGGACATCCGACTTCTACGGGACAACCGACTTCCACGGGACATCCGACTTCCACGGGACAACCGACTTCCACGGGACATCCGACTTCCACGGGACAACCGACTTCCACGGAACATCCAACTTCCACGGGACATCAGACTTCCACGGGACAACCGACTTCCACGGAACATCCAACTTCCACGGGTCATCCGACTTCCACGGGTCATCCGACTTCCACGGGACAACCGACTTCCACGGAACATCCAACTTCCACGGGACATCAGACTTCCACGGGTCATCCGACTTCCATGGGACATCCGACTTCCACGGGACAACCGACTTCCACGGGTCATCCGACTTCCACGGGACAAGGACCATCCTTGAAATACATTGTCTTAGCCATTCACCACTCCAAGAGAACTTGTCCTCTCTGGAGGTTTTCTGGCTGTGATCTCTCCTTCCCTCGTCCTTTCTCCAGTCTGTCTTCGGTAATGTTGGCCATTTATTAGGGACAAGTGGTGAGTTTTCTCAAACGTGGCTTCATGTTACATATTTTACCTTTTTCAAAATATCATTAAATAATTTTACTGTAAAAAAAAACAAAAAAAATCAACCTTAACTCTAATAATGAAGAAGAAGGAGGAGGAGGCTGGGATTAGAGGCTTTGGACGATAGTAGAACCAATTCCTCTATCTCTGTTATATGAAACGATTGGGGAAAGTTTAGGACTTTATTTGAGGCTTTGGACGATAGTAGAATCAATTCCTCTATCTCTGTTATATGAAACGATTGGGGAAAGTTTAGGACTTTATTTGAGGCTTTGGACGATAGTAGAATCAATTCCTCCATCCCTGTTATATGAAACGATTAGGGAAAGTTTGGGACTTTATATGAGGCTTTGGACGATAGTAGAATCAATTCCTCCATCCCTGTTATATGAAACGATTGGGGAAAGTTTAGGACTTTATTTGAGGCTTTGGACGATAGTAGAACCAATGCCTCCATCCCTGTTATATGAAACGATTGGGGAAAGTTTAGGACTTTATTTGAGGCTTTGGACGATAGTAGAATCAATTCCTCCATCCCTGTTATATGAAACGATTGGGGAAAGTTTAGGACTTTATTTGAGGCTTTGGACGATAGTAGAATCAATTCCTCCATCCCTGTTATATGAAACGATTGGGGAAAGTTTGGGACTTTATATGAATCGTGTCGCCAAGGAGACACAACGACAGGGTGTGTCTGGGGGATAATAAATAATAAGAACCACATATGTGATATAATAGCACAATACATGATGAAAAGGGATAAAGTACATATAATTTATCTCATACAGAATGATAACAATGATAATAAAATAACATAATAATATATTCGTTCATATTGTAAGCATTGATAAAAGACAAACTCATTAACATGTGTCTCCATAATATACAGATAAAATAGAATCTTGATTGAATTGGGGCTCTCCAGTACGATTATCATGTGTAATATTGGTAATAATCTTCAATTGTAATCATGAGGAGCATCTAATAGCTCAACACATTGTATAGTTACATAGTAGGTGAGGGTGAAAAAAGAGACAAGTCCATCAAGTCCAACCTATGTGTGTGATTATGTGTCAGTATTACATTACATATCTCTGTATATTGCGGTCATTCAGGTGATTATCTAATAGTTTCTTGACACGATCAATGCTCCCCGCTGAGACCACCGCCTGTGGAAGGGAATTCCACATCCTTGCTGCTCTTACAGTAAAGAACCCTCTACGTAGTTTAAGGTTCAACCTCTTTTCTTCTAATTGTAATGAGTGGCCACGAGTCTTATTAAACTCTCTTCAACGAAAAAGTTTTCTCCCTATTGTGGGGTCACCAGTCCGGTATTTATATATTGTGGGGTCACCAGTCCGGTATTTGTATATTGTGGGGTCACCAGTCCGGTATTTATATATTGTGGGGTCACCAGTCCGGTATTTATATATTGTGGGGTCACCAGTCCGGTATTTGTATATTGTGGGGTCACCAGTCCGGTATTTGTATATTGTGGGGTCACCAGTCCGGTATTTGTATATTGTGGGGTCACCAGTCCGGTATTTGTATATTGTGGGGTCACCAGTCCGGTATTTATATATTGTGGGGTCACCAGTCCGGTATTTATATATTGTGGGGTCACCAGTCCGGTATTTGTATATTGTGGGGTCACCAGTCCGGTATTTGTATATTGTGGGGTCACCAGTCCGGTATTTATATGTTGTGGGGTCACCAGTCCGGTATTTATATATTGTGGGGTCACCAGTCCGGTATTTGTATATTGTGGGGTCACCAGTCCGGTATTTATATATTGTGGGGTCACCAGTCCGGTATTTATATATTGTGGGGTCACCAGTCCGGTATTTATATATTGGGGGGGTCACCAGTCCGGTATTTATATATTGTGGGGTCACCAGTCCGGTATTTGTATATTGTGGGGTCACCAGTCCGGTATTTATATATTGTGGGGTCACCAATCCGGTATTTATATATTGTGGGGTCACCAGTCCGGTATTTATATATTGGGGGGGTCACCAGTCCGGTATTTATATATTGTGGGGTCACCAGTCCGGTATTTGTATATTGTGGGGTCACCAGTCCAGTATTTGTATATTGTGGGGTCACCAGTCCAGTATTTATATATTGTGGGGTCACCAGTCCGGTATTTGTATATTGTGGGGTCACCAGTCTGGTATTTATATATTGTGGGGTCACCAGTCCGGTATTTGTATATTGTGGGGTCACCAGTCCGGTATTTATATATTGTGGGGTCACCAGTCCGGTATTTATATATTGTGGGGTCACCAGTCCGGTATTTATATATTGTGGGGTCACCAGTCCGGTATTTGTATATTGTGGGGTCACCAGTCTGGTATTTATATATTGTGGGGTCACCAGTCCGGTATTTGTATATTGTGGGGTCACCAGTCCGGTATTTATATATTGTGGGGTCACCAGTCCGGTATTTGTATATTGTGGGGTCACCAGTCCGGTATTTATATATTGTGGGGTCACCAGTCCGGTATTTATATATTGTGGGGTCACCAGTCCGGTATTTATATATTGTGGGGTCACCAGTCCGGTATTTATATATTGTGGGGTCACCAGTCCGGTATTTGTATATTGTGGGGTCACCAGTCTGGTATTTATATATTGTGGGGTCACCAGTCCGGTATTTGTATATTGTGAGGTCACCAGTCCGGTATTTATACAATGAAATCATATCCCCTCTCAAGCGTCTCTTCTCCAGAGAGAATAAGTTCAGAGCTCACAACCTTTCCTCATAACTAAGATCCTCCAGACCCTTTATTAGCTTTGTTGCACTTCTTTGTAGTCGCTCCATTTCCAGTACATCCTTCCTGAGGACTGGTGCCCAGAACTGGACAGCATACTCCAGGTGCGGCCGGACCAGAGTCTTGTAGAGCGGGAGAATTATCGTTTTATCTCTGGAGTTGATCCCCCTTTTTAATGCCAATATTCTGGCATTAGGGTTAGGATTAGGGTTGGAGTTAGGATTGGGCTGGCATTAGGGTTGGAGTTAGAATTAGGTTGATAGTTATTCCCGCACTATCATATATGGGTGTCTGGAAAAGCTGCTTGCACCGCAAAGGGTCCCACTTGGCCCTATACAATGGAAATAAATGAAGGGTACGGTGCTGCGCTAATCCAGTAGAAGGTAGAAAATGTTGTTAAAGGTAGTGGTGTATAACATATACCCTAGTAGGTAGATATGTGTACTAATTAAGTATCACAACATAAAGCTGTGGAGCTAAAAGTATCAAAAATAAAAAATCTATAAAGTGCCAAGTGCATAAATAGTATAACATAAACTTGCTAATATTGTGAATAATGTTCAAATAGGTGACATGGTGTCAAACACATCAGTGCAACCAATACAGTGCCCTAGTGAGGGTATACACTAAAGAGCTCAAAAAACAGAACGGCATAGATACAATATTATGTAATAGTATATTAATCAAATAAATATAAATGCAACTGGTGACAAATGAAGTACGATACAGTGCAGAGAATGCTGCAATCCTGTGTATCATGCACAAACAGGGGTATACTGTGATGTCACTGTGTGAAAATACACACAGTGACAAATATTCGTCAGGTGCATTGTATACACATAGGAAGGTACACAATATAGTGCCTAGTGAAATAAATCAAATAAATGAAGTGACGGAGGTATTAGTCCATAGTGGATAAATAAAACATCCAGTGATTTCACACCAAGCAAGAAGATTCTTCGCAGGGTATATGGTGAGTGTAGACCATAAGGTGAGTGTAGACCATAAGGTGAGTGTAGACCATATGGTGAGTGTAGACCATATGGTGAGTGTAGACCATATGGTGAGTGTAGACCATATGGTGAGTGTAGACCATAAGGTGAGTGTAGACCATAAGGTGAGTGTAGACCATATGGTGAGTGTAGACCATATGGTGAGTGTAGACCATAAGGTGAGTGTAGACCATATGGTGAGTGTAGACCATATGGTGAGTGTAGACCATAAGGTGAGTGTAGACCATATGGTGAGTGTAGACCATAAGGTGAGTGTAGACCATAAGGTGAGTGTAGACCATAAGGTGTATCAACCAGGGAAAGTAACACCGTGACTCCTCTTTGTGACAAGAAATCCTGCACTAGTAATGCCCCTTAGCACATCTCACTAGGATAACAGCATAAACAGCAGAGCTGATATAGGCTCCTTTTCATAAACCTGGACCCGGCTATGTTCTCCAGACTCTAGGTCCCTCCAGAGATGTAATGGCCATAGATGGAAGAAAGGGAATGCCTCATAGTGTAGTATTACATTTGCAAACAGTCAAAGTTTATTAGGTAAAAGTGCTCACATAGAAAACTCAGCAATACAGCATATCACCGACGAGCGGGGAGCTCGTATACGTCCGTCAATGGAATGTGCCTCTCCTGTACCTACGCGTGACGTCACGTGCCTCGTGACTTCATCAGGGGATACTAGAGGGCACTGAATGTTGTCCTTAAATAGTAATAGTCTAATGCAGTATACGGCGGCCATTTTCTTGTAGCTACATGGGAAAGTGCCATAGCGGCCATTTTCCGGGAGACTAATGGAGGCAGCCATATTTTAGGTTGTCTAAACAATAGCACGGCTGCAAGTACACTTGCTAGCGGTGTTTGTTGCCATAGACCATACAATGTATAATAGAGTTATAATTAGTGCTAAGGTTGGCATTAGGGATATTGTTAAGGTTGGCATTAGGGATAGAGTTAGGATTAGGGTTGGCATTAGGGTTAGAGTTAGGATTAGGTTGGCATTAGGGTTAGGATTAGGGTTAGTGTAACGATAAGGGTCGGCATTAGTGTTAGTATTGGGGTTAATGTTAGGGTTGGCATTAGAGATACAATTAGGATTAGGGTTGGCATTAGGGTTAGAGTTGAGGTTAGGGTTGGCATTAGGGTTTGGCATTAGGGTTAAAGTTAGAATTAGGGTTTGTATTAGGGTTAGAGTTATTATTAGGGTTGGCATTAGGGTTAGGAATAGGGTTGGAGTTAGGATTGGGCTGGCATTAGGGTTAGGATTAGAGTTAGTATTAGGGTTGGCATTAGGGTTAGGATTAGGGTTGGAGTTAGGATTAGGGCTGGCATTAGGGTTAGGATTAGGGTTAGAGTTAGTATTAGGGCTGGCATTAGGGTTAGGATTAGGGTTGGAGTTAGTATTAGGGCTGGCATTAGGGTTAGGATTAGGGTTAGAGTTAGTATTAGGGTTGGCATTGAAGTTAGGATTAGGGTTGGCATTAGGGATAGAGTTAGAGTTGTCATTAGGGATAGAGTTAGGCTTAGGGTTGGCATTAGGGTTAGAGTTAAGATTAGGGTTGTCATTAGGGTTAGAGTTAAGATTAGGGTTGGTATTAAGGTTAGAGTTAGGATTAGGGTTGGCATTAAAGATAGGATTAGGGTTAGAGTTAGGACTGATTTGGCATTAGTGTTAGAGTTAGGATTGGGTTGGCATTAGGGTTAGGATTAGGGTTAGTGTAACGATAAGGTTTGGCATTAGTGTTAGTATTGGTGTTAATGTTAGGGATGGCATCAGAGATACAATTAGGATTAGGTTTGGCATTAGGGTTAAAGTTAGAATTAGGGTTTGCATTAGGGTTAGAATTAGGGTTAGAGTTATTATTAGGGCTGGCATTAGGGTTAGGAATAGGGTTAGAGTTATTATTAGGGCTGGCATTAGGGTTAGGAATAGGGTTAGAGTTAGTATTAGGGTTGGCATTAGGGTTAGGATTAGGATTGGAGTTAGGATTAGGGCTGGCATTAGGGTTAGGATTAGGGTTGGAGTTAGGATTGGGTTGGCATTAGGGTTAGAGTTAGAATTAGTGCTAGGGTTGGCATTAGGGATAGAGTTAGGATTAGGGTTGGCATTAGGTTTAGGGATAGAGTTAGGATTAGGGTTGGCATTTGGGATAGAGTTAGGATTAGGGTTGGCATTGAAGTTAGGATTAGGGTTGCCATTAGGGTTAGAGTTAGGGTTATCATTAGGGATAGAGTTAGGCTTAGGGTTGGCATTAGGGTTAGAGTTAAGATTAGGGTTGGCATTAAGGTTAGAGTTAGGATTAGGGTTGGCATTAAAGATAGGATTAGGGTTAGTGTAACGATAAGGGTTGGCATTAGTGTTAGTATTGGGGTAAATGTTAGGGTTGGCATTAGAGATAGATTTAGGATTAGGGTTGGCATTAGGGTTAGAGTTGAGGTTAGGGTTGGCATTAGGGTTAGAGTTGAGGTTAGGGTTGGCATTAGGGTTAGAGTTAGAATTGGGGTTTGCATTAGGCTTAGGATTAGGGATAGAGTTAGTATTAGGGTTGGCATTAGGTTTAGGGATAGAGTTAGGATTAGGGTTGGCATTTGGGATAGAGTTAGGATTAGGGTTGGCATTGAAGTTAGGATTAGGGTTGCCATTAGGGTTAGAGTTAGGGTTATCATTAGGGATAGAGTTAGGCTTAGGGTTGGCATTAGGGTTAGAGTTAAGATTAGGGTTGGCATTAGGGTTAGAGTTAAGATTAGGGTTGGTATTAAGGTTAGAGTTAGGATCAGGGTTGGCATTAAAGATAGGATTAGGGTTAGTGTAACGATAAGGGTTGGCATTAGTGTTAGTATTGGGGTAAATGTTAGGGTTGGCATTAGAGATAGATTTAGGATTAGGGTTGGCATTAGGGTTAGAGTTGAGGTTAGGGTTGGCATTAGGGTTAGAGTTGAGGTTAGGGTTGGCATTAGGGTTAGAGTTAGAATTGGGGTTTGCATTAGGCTTAGGATTAGGGATAGAGTTAGTATTAGGGTTGGCATTAGGGTTAGGATTAGGGTTTGTAGTTAGGATTGGGTTGGCATTAGGGTTAGAGTTAGGGTTGGCATTAGGGTTAGAGTTAGAATTAGTGCTAGGGTTGGCATTAGGGTTAGAGTTAGAATTAGTGCTAGGGTTGGCATTAGGGTTAGAGTTAGAATTAGTGCTAGGGTTGGCATTAGGGTTAGAGTTAGGATTAGGGTTGGCATTTGGGATAGAGTTAAGATTACGGTTGGCATCGGGTTTAGGGATAGAGTTAGGATTAGGGTTGGCATTAGGTTTATAGATAAAGTTAGGATTAGGGTTGGCATTAAAGTTAGGATTAGGGTTCACATTTTCGGGGACTGCCTTTTCCAGCTGTCACATTCCACCGATGTGCCGTGGGCTATTCTTCCTCAGCTCCCGGGGCTGATGACCTTCCTGGTCGGCCTCCGGCTCTCCACACTTGCCCCCAGATTCATAGTTGATCTGTTACATATGATTTGGTGTATACATTTTTATATCTTTCCCATCCTCCTTGTATAGATGGACCCAGGGCTTTTTTTCTCAGAAAATAGGTGTAGCAACTCACCCTCCCCAGCCAACTCTCCACCCCCAATTCTGTCATTCCACGGGGAGAGAAGTAAAGCAACGCCAAATCCACGTAGGCCCAAAAGGCACAGCGTGTGGCACTTAGAAGCGCATAACACACAGGGCTCAGAAAGTGTACTCTGGAGTGATGAGGTGTGTGTTTTATACAGGGCACTTATATATCTCCCCCAATGTAACCATCTATTGCTCACCTCTGTGCCCCCCATTCAAACCTCACCTTGTCCACAGCTGACCTATACCCCCTTCCACAGCTCACCTCTTCTTCCCCCTGTCCACGGCTCACCTCTTCTTCCCTCCTGTCCACGGCTCACCTCTTCTTCCCTCCTGTCCACGGCTCACCTCTTCTTCCCTCTTGTCCACAGCTCACCTCTTCTTCCCTCTTGTCCACAGCTCACCTATACCCCCTTCCACGATTCACCACTTCTTCCCCCGTCCACAGCTCACCTCTTCTTCCCTCCTGTCCACGGCTCACCTCTTCTTCCCTCCTGTCCACGGCTCACCTCTTCTTCCCTCCTGTCCACGGCTCACCTCTTCTTCCCTCTTGTCCACAGCTCACCTCTTCTTCCCTCTTGTCCACAGCTCACCTATACCCCCTTCCACGGCTCACCACTTCTTCCCCCGTCCACAGCTCACCTCTTCTTCCCTCCTGTCCACGGCTCACCTCTTCTTCCCTCCTGTCCACGGCTCACCTCTTCTTCCCTCCTGTCCACGGCTCACCTCTTCTTCCCTCCTGTCCACGGCTCACCTCTTCTTCCCTCCTGTCCACAGCTCACCTCTTCTTCCCCCCGTCTGCAGCTAACTTCTTTTTTCCCCTGTCCACAGCTCACCTCTTCTTCCCTCCTGTCCACGGCTCACCTCTTCTTCCCTCCTGTCCACGGCTCACCTCTTCTTCCCTCCTGTCCATGGCTCACCTCTTTTTCCCTCCTGTCCACGGCTCACCTCTTCTTCCCTCCTGTCCACAGCTCACCTCTTCTTCCCCCCGTCTGCAGCTAACTTCTTTTTTCCCCTGTCCACAGCTCACCTCTTCTTCCCTCCTGTCCACGGCTCACCTCTTCTTCCCTCCTGTCCATGGCTCACCTCTTCTTCCCTCTTGTCCACAGCTCACCGCTTCTTCCCTCCTGTCCACGGCTCACCTCTTCTTCCCTCCTGTCCATGGCTCACCTCTTTTTCCCTCCTAACCACGGCTCACCTCTTCTTCCCTCTTGTCCACGGCGCACCTCTTCTTCCCTCCTGTCCACGGCTCACCTCTTCTTCCTTCCTGTCCAAGGCTCACCTCTTCTTCCCTCTTGTCCACGGCGCACCTCTTCTTCCCTCCTGTCCACGGCTCACCTCTTCTTCCCTCTTATCCACAGCTCACCTCTTCTTCCCTCCTGTCCACGGCTCACCTCTTCTTCCCTCTTGTCCACGGCGCACCTCTTCTTCCCTCCTGTCCACGGCTCACCTCTTCTTCCTTCCTGTCCACGGCTCACCTCTTCTTCCCTCTTGTCCACGGCACACCTCTTCTTCCCTCCTGTCCACGGCTCACCTCTTCTTCCCTCTTGTCCACGCCTCACCTCCTCTTCCCTCCTGTCCACGGCTCGCCTCTTCTTTCCTCCTGTCCACGGCTCACCTCTTCTTCCCTCCTGTCTACGGCTCACCTCTTCTTCCCTCCTGTCCACGGCTCACCTCTTCTTCCCTCCTGTCCACGGCTCACCTCTTCTTCCCTCCTGTCCACGGCTCACCTCTTCTTCCCTCCTGTCCACGGCTCACCTCTTCTTCCCTCTTGTCCATGGCACACCTCTTCTTCCCTCCTGTCCACAGCTCACCTCTTCTTCCCTCCTGTCCACGGCTCACCTCTTCTTCCCTCCTGTCTACGGCTCACCTCTTCTTCCCTCCTGTCCACAGCTCACCTCTTCTTCCCTCTTGTCCACGGCTCACCTCTTCTTCCCTCTTGTTCAAGGCTCACCTCTTCTTCCCTCCTGTCCACGGCTCACCTCTTCTTCCCTCTTGTCCACGGCGCACCTCTTCTTCCCTCCTGTCCACGGCTCACCTCTTCTTCCCTCCTGTCCACCGCTCACCTCTTCTTCCCTCCTGTCCACGGCTCACCTCTTTTTCCCTCCTGTCCACGGCTCACCTCTTCTTCCCTCTTGTCCACGGCTCACCTCTTCTTCCCTCTTGTTCAAGGCTCACCTCTTCTTCCCTCCTGTCCACAGCTCACCTCTTCTTCCCTCCTGTCCACGGCTCACCTCTTCTTCCCTCCTGTCCATGGCTCACCTCTTCTTCCCTCCTGTCCACGGCTCACCTCTTCTTCCCTCCTGTCCACGGCTCACCTCTTCTTCCCTCCTGTCCATGGCTCACCTCTTCTTCCCTCCTGTCCACGGTGCACCTCTTCTTCCCTCTTGTCCACGGCTCACCTCTTCTTTCCCCTGTCCCTCCTCAAATCTGCACCCCTGTCCACATGTCATCTTAGCACCCCCCACAACTCACCTTTGTACCCCCTGTCAACAATTCAACTCTGCAGCCCCCACATCTACAGCTTACACCCCCAGTCCAACTACAGCTTGCTTCTACCCCCCTTCCACAATTCACTACTGCACCCCCATCTACAGATTACCCCAATCCACAGCTTTCAGCTCTCCAACTTTCACCTCCTCACCCCCTGTCACCTTCAAACAACCTGCCAACCCCCCCTTACCAGCTCTTGCCACTGTACCACCTCCCCCCCCTCCCCACTACTTAGCACTTTGCACAAACTCTCCCCCTTTCCAGCTCTAACAAATTCACCCCCACTGCGGTCCACAGCTGTCACTTACCCCTGCAGGTGCCACTCTCCCCGCACCCCTTCCCTCCCCTCCATATTTTCCAGTGCACTCACCTCCTCTCCAGGCTTTTTTCCACACTGCAGTTCCGGCCGAACACTTTACTCGGCTCAGAGCTGCACAAGTCTGACAGGGAGGTAGGGCTGGCCAGGACGGAAGCCGCTGGGCGGGACAGGAGCCGCTGGGCAGGACGGAGCCACTGGGCGGGACGAAGCCACTGGGCAAAACGGGAGCCGCTGGGAGGGACGGGATGGGAGCCACTGGGAGGGACGGGACAGGAGCCGCCGGGCAGGACGGAGCCACTGGGCGGGATAGGAGCCGCTGGGCAAAACGGGAGCCGCTGGGAGGGACGGGATGGAAGCCGCTGGGAGGGACGGGACAGGAGCTGCTGGGCGGGACGAAGCCACTGGGCAAAACGGGAGCCGCTGGGAGGGACGGGACAGGAGCTGCCAGGCAGGACGGAAGCCGCTGGGCGGGACAGGAGCCGCTGGGCAGGACGGAGCCACTGGGCGGGACGAAGCCGCTGGGCAAAACGGGAGCCGCTGGGAGGGACGGGACAGGAGCTGCTGGGCGGGACGAAGCCACTGGGTAAGACGGGAGCTGCTGGGAGAGACGGGAC
This sequence comes from Aquarana catesbeiana, assembly GCA_037953035.1. Lineage (NCBI taxonomy): Eukaryota > Metazoa > Chordata > Amphibia > Anura > Ranidae > Aquarana > Aquarana catesbeiana. Next base: position 54,440 of record JBBHAA010003357.1, read on the forward strand.
AGGAGCCGCCGGGCAGGACGGAGCCACTGGGCGGGACGAAGCCGCTGGGCAAAACGGGAGCCGCTGGGAGGGACGAGATGGGAGCCGCTGGGAGGGACGGGACAGGAGCCGCTGGGAGGGACGGAGCCGCTGGGCGGGACGGAGCCACTGGATGGGACGAAGCCGCTGGGCAAAAGGGAGCCGCTGGGAGGGACGGGATGGAAGCCGCTGGGAGGGACGGGACAGGAGCTGCTGGGCGGGACGAAGCCACTGGGTAAGACGGGAGCTGCTGGGAGAGACGGGACAGGAGCCGCCGGGCAGGACGGAGCCACTGGGCGGGACGAAGCCGCTGGGCAAAACGGGAGCCGCTGGGAGGGACGAGATGGGAGCCGCTGGGAGGGATGGGACAGGAGCCGCTGGGCGGGATGGAGCCGCTGGGCGGGGCGGAGCCACTGGATGGGACGAAGCCGCTGGGCAAAACGGGAGCCGCTGGGAGGGACGGGATGGGAGCCGCCGGGCAGGACGGAGCCACAGGGCGGGACGAAGCCGCTGGGCGAAACGGGAGCCGCTGGGAGGGACGGGACAGGAGCCACCAGGCAGGACAGAGCCACTGGGCGGGACAAAGCCGCTGGGCAAAACGGGAGCCGCTGGGAGGGACGGGACAGGAGCCGCCGGGCAGGACGGAGCCACTGGGCGGGGGCAAAACGGGACCTGCTGGGAGGGACGGGATGGGAGCCGCTGGGCAGGACGGAGCCACAGGGCAGGACGAAGCCGCTAGGCAAAACGGGAGCCGCTGGGAGGGATGGGACAGGAGCCACCGGGCAGGACGGAGCCACTGGGCAGGACGAAGCCGCTGGGCAAAACGGGAGCCGCTGGGAGGGACGAGATGGGAGCCGCTGGGAGGGACGGGACAGGAGCCGCTGGGCGGGACGGAGCCGCTGGGCGGGACGGAGCCACTGGATGGGACGAAGCCACTGGGCAAAACGGGAGCCGCTGGGAGGGACGGGATGGGAGCCGCCGGGCAGGACGGAGCCACAGGGCGGGACGAATCCGCTGGGCAAAACGGGAGCCGCTGGGAGGGACGGGACAGGAGCCACCAGGCAGGACAGAGCCACTGGGCGGGACAAAGCCGCTGGGCAAAACGGGAGCCGCTGGGAGGGACGGGACAGGAGCCGCCGGGCAGGACGGAGCCACTGGGCGGGGGCAAAACGGGACCTGCTGGGAGGGACGGGATGGGAGCCGCTGGGCAGGACGGAGCCACTGGGCGGGACAGGAGCCGCCAGGCAGGATGAAGCCACTGGGCGGGATAGGAGCCGCTGGGCGGGACAAAGCCGCTGGGTAAAAGGGGAGCCGCTGGGAGGGACGGGACAGGAGCCGCCGTGTGGGACGAAGCCGCTGGGCAAAACGGGAGCCGCTGGGAGGGACGGCACAGGAGCCGCCGGGCAGGACGTAGCCACTGGGTGGGATAGGAGCCGCTGGGCAAAACGGGAGCCGCTGGGAGGGACGGGATGGGAGCCGCCGGGCAGGACGGAGCCACAGGGCGGGACTAAGCCGCTGGGCAAAACGGGAGCCGCTGGGAGGGACGGGACAGGAGCCACCGGGCAGGACGGAGCCACTGGGCGGGACGAAGCCGCTGGGCAAAACGGGAGCCGCTGAGAGGGACGGGACAGGAGCCGCTGGGCGGGACGGAGCCACTGGGCGGGACGAAGCCGCTAGGCAAAACGGGAGCCGCTGGGAGGGACGGGATGGGAGCCGCCGGGCAGGACGGAGCCACAGGGCGGGACGAAGCCGCTGGGCAAAACGGGAGCCGCTGGGAGGGACGGGACAGGAGCCACCGGGCAGGACGGAGCCACTGGGCAGGACGAAGCCGCTGGGCAAAACGGGAGCCGCTGGGAGGGACGGGACAGGAGCCGCCGGGCAGGACGGAGCCACTGGGTGGGACGAAGCTGCTGGGCAAAACGGGAGGCGCTGGGAGGGACGAGATGGGAGCCGCTGGGAGGGACAGGAGCCGCTGGGCGGGACGGAGCCGCTGGGCGGGACGGAGCCACTGGATGGGACGAAGCCGCTGGGCAAAATGGGAGCCGCTGGGAGGGACGGGATGGGAGCCGCTGGGCAGGACGGAGCCACAGGGCGGGACGAAGCCGCTGGGCAAAACGGGAGCCGCTGGGAGGGACGGGACAGGAGCCACCAGGCAGGACAGAGCCACTGGGCGGGACAAAGCCGCTGGGCAAAACGGGAGCCGCTGGGAGGGACGGGACAGGAGCCGCCGGGCAGGACGGAGCCACTGGGCGGGGGCAAAACGGGACCTGCTGGGAGGGACGGGATGGGAGCCGCTGGGCAGGACGGAGCCACTGGGCGGGACAGGAGCCGCCAGGCAGGATGAAGCCACCGGGCGAGACAGGAGCCGCTGGGCGGGACAAAGCCGCTGGGTAAAAGGGGAGCCGATGGGAGGGACGGGACAGGAGCCGCAGCGCGGGACGAAGCCGCTGGGCAAAACGGGAGCCGCTGGGAGGGACGGCACAGGAGCCGCCGGGCAGGACGGAGCCACTGGGCGGGATAGGAGCCGCTGGGCAAAACGGGAGCCGCTGGGAGGGACGGGATGGGAGCCGCCGGGCAGGACGGAGCCACAGGGCGGGACTAAGCCGCTGGGCAAAACGGGAGCCGCTGGGAGGGACGGGACAGGAGCCACCGGGCAGGACGGAGCCACTGGGCGGGACGAAGCCGCTGGGCAAAACGGGAGCCGCTGGCAGGGACGGGACAGGAGCCGCTGGGCGGGACGGAGCCACTGGGCGGGACGAAGCCGCTGGGCAAAACGGGAGCCGCTGGGAGGGACGGGATGGGAGCCGCCGGGCAGGACGGAGCCACAGGGCGGGACTAAGCCGCTGGGCAAAACGGGAGCCGCTGGGAGGGACGGGACAGGAGCCACCGGGCAGGACGGAGCCACTGGGCGGGACGAAGCCGCTGGGCAAAACGGGAGCCGCTGGGAGGGAGGGACGGGACAGGAGCCGCTGGGCGGGACGGAGCCACTGGGCGGGACGAAGCCGCTGGGCAAAACGGGAGCCGCTGGGAGGGACGGGATGGGAGCCGCCGGGCAGGACGGAGCCACAGGGCGGGACGAATCCGCTGGGCAAAACGGGAGCCGCTGGGAGGGACGGGACAGGAGCCACCGGGCAGGACGGAGCCACTGGGCGGGACGAAGCCGCTGGGCAAAACGGGAGCCGCTGGGAGGGACGGGACAGGAGCCGCCGGGCAGGATGGAGCCACTGGGCGGGACGAAGCCGCTGGGCAAAACGGGAGCTGCTGGGAGGGACGGAGCCACTGGGCGGGACAGGAGCCACCAGGCAGGACGGAGCCACTGAGCGGGACAATAGCCGCTGGGTGGGACGAAGCCGCTGGGTAAAACGGGAGCCGCTGGGAGGGACGGGACAGGAGCCGCCGGGCAGGATGGAGCCACTGGGCGGGGGCAAAACGGGACCTGCTGGGAGGGACGGGATGGGAGCCGCTGGGCAGGACGGAGCCACGGGGCGGGACAGGAGCCGCCAGGCAGGATGAAGCCACTGGGCGGGACAGGAGCCGCTGGGCGGGACGAAGCCGCTGGGTAAAAGGGGAGCCGCTGGGAGGGACGGGACAGGAGCCGCTGCGCAGGACAAAGCCACTGGGCGGGACGAAGCCGCTGGGCGAAACGGGAGCCGCTGGGAGGGACGGGGTGGGAGCCGCTGGGAGGAACGGGACAGGAGCCGCTGGGCAGGATGGAGCCACTGGGCGGGACGAAGCCGTTGGGCAAAACGGGAGCCGCTGGGAGGGACGGGATGGGAGCCGCCGGGCAGGACGGAGCCACTGGGCGGGACGAAGCCGCTGGGCAAAATGGGAGCCGCTGGGAGGGACGGGATAGGAGCCACCGGGCAGGACGGAGCCACTGGGCGGGACAAAGCCACTGGGCAAAACGGGAGCCGCTGGGAGGGACGGGGTGGGAGCCGCTTGGCAGGATGGAGCCACTGGGCGGGACAGGAGCCGCTGGGCAGGACAGAGCTACTGGGCAAAACGGAGCCGCTGGGAGGGACGGGATGGGAGCCGCTGGGAGGAATGGCACAGGAGCCGCCGGGCAGGACGGAGCCACTGGGCGGGACAGGAGCCACCAGGCAGGACGGAGCCACTGAGCGGGACAGTAGCCGCTGGGTGGGACGAAGCCGCTGGGTAAAACGGGAGCCGCTGGGAGGGACGGGACAGGAGCCGCCGGGCAAGACGGAGCCACTGGGCGGGGGCAAAACGGGACCTGCTGGGAGGGACGGGATGGGAGCCACTGGGCAGGACGGAGCCACTGGGCGGGACAGGAGCCGCCAGGCAGGATGAAGCCACTGGGCGGGACAGGAGCCGCTGGGCGGGATGAAGCCGCTGGGTAAAAGGGGAGCCGCTGGGAGGGACGGGACAGGAGCCGCTGCGCAGGACAAAGCCACTGGGCGGGACGAAGCCGCTGGGCAAAACGGGAGCCGCTGGGAGGGACGGGATGGGAGCCGCTGGGAGGGACGGGACAGGAGCCGCTGGGCAGGATGGAGCCACTGGGCGGGACGAAGCCGTTGGGCAAAACGGGGGCCGCTGGGAGGGACGGGATGGGAGCCGCCGGGCAGGACGGAGCCACTGGGCGGGACGAAGCCGCTGGGCAAAATGGGAGCCGCTGGGAGGGACGGGATAGGAGCCGCCGGGCAGGATGGAGCCACTGGGCGGGACAAAGCCGCTGGGCAAAACGGGAGCCGCTGGGAGGGACGGGGTGGGAGCCGCTTGGCAGGATGGAGCCACTGGGCGGGACAGGAGCCGCTGGGCAGGACAGAGCTACTGGGCAAAACGGAGCCGCTGGGAGGGACGGGATGGGAGCCGCTGGGAGGAACGGCACAGGAGCCGCCGGGCAGGACGGAGCCACTGGGCGGGACGAAGCCGCTGGGTAGAACGGGAGCCGCTGGGAGGGACGGGATGGGAGCCGCCGGGCAGGACGGAGCCACTGGGCGAGACGAAGCCGCTGGGCAGAAGGGGAGCCGCTGGGAGGGACGGGATGGGAGCCGATGGGAGGGAAGGGACAGGAGCCACCTGGCAGGACGGAGCCACTGGGCGGGACGAAGCCGCTGGGCAGAACGGGAGCCGTTGGGAGGGACGGGACAGGAGCCGCCGGGCAGGACGGAGCCACTGGGCGGGACAGAAGCCGCTGGGCGGGACAAAGCCGCTGGGTAAAATGGGAGCCACTGGGAGGGATGGGACAGGAGCCACCGGGCAGGACAGAGCCACGGGCGGGACGAAGCCGCTGGGTAGAATGGGAGCCGCTGGGAGGGACGGGATGGGAGCCGCCGTGCAGGACGGAGCCACTGGGCGAGACGAAGCCGCTGGGCAGAACGGGAGCCGCTGGGAGGGACGAGATGGGAGCCACTGGGAGGGACGGGACGGGACAGGAGCCACTGGGCAGGACGGAGCCACTGGGCGGGACGAAGCCGCTGGGCAAAACAGGAGCCGCTGAGAGGGACGGGATGGGAGCCGCCAGGTAGGACGGAGCCACTGGGCGGGACGAAGCCACTGGGCAAAACGGGAGCCGCTGGGAGGGACGGGACAGGAGCCACAGGGCAGGACGGAGCCACTGGGCGGGACGAAGCTGCTGGGCAAAACAGGAGCCACTGGGAGTGACGGGATGGGAGCCGCCGGGTAGGACGGAGCCACTGGGTGGGACAGGAGCCGCTGGGCAGGACAGAGCCACTGGGTGGGACGAAGCCGCTGGGCAAAACAGGAGCCGCTGGGAGGGACGGGATGGGAGCCGCTGGGAGGGACGGGACAGGAGCCACTGGGCAGGACGGAGCCACTGGGCGGGACGAAGCCGCTGGGCAAAACGAGAGCCACTGGAAGGGACGGGATGGGAGCCGCCGGGCAGGACGGAGCCACTGGGCGGGACGAAGCCGCTGGGCAAAACGGGAGCCGCTGGGAGGGACGGGATGGGAGCCGCTGGGAGGGATGGGTTGGGAGCCGCTTGGCAGGACGGAGCCACTGGGCGGGACAGGAGCCGCTGGGCAGGAAGGAGCTACTGGGCAAAATGGAGCCGCTGGGAGGGACGGGATGGAAGCCGCTGGGCAGGACGGAGCCACTGGGTGAGACGAAGTCGCTGGGCAGAACGGGAGCCGCTGGGAGGGACGGGATGGGAGCCACTGGGAGGGATGGGACAGGAGCCGCCGGGCAGGATGGAGCCACTGGGTGGGACGAAGCCGCTGGGCAGAACGGGAGCCGCTGGGAGGGACGGGATGGGAGCCGCCGGGCAGGACGGAGCCACTGGGTAAGACGTAGCCGCTGGGCAGAACGGGAGCCGCTGGGAGGGACGGGACAAGAGCCACCGGGCAGGACGGAGCCACTGGGCGGGACGAAGCCGCGGGGCAGAACGGGAGCCGTTGGGAGGGACGGAACAGGAGCCGCTGGGCAGGACGGAGCCACTGGGCAGGACAGGAGCCGCTGGGCGGGACAAAGCCACTGGGTAAAACGGGAGCCACTGGGAGGGACGGGACAGGAGCCGCTGGGCAGGACAGAGCCACTGGGCGGGACGTAGCCGCTGGGCAAAACGAGAGCCGCTGGGAGGGACGAGATGGGAGCCGCTGGGAGGGACGGGATGGGACAGGAGCCGATGGGCAGGACGGAGCCACTGGGCGGGACAAAGCCGCTGGGCAAAACAGGAGCCGCTGGGAGGGACGGGATGGGTGCCGCCGGGCAGGACGGAGCCACTGGGCGGGACGAAGCAGCTGGGCAAAACAGGAGCTGCTGGGAGGGATGGGATGGGAGCCGCCGGGCAGGACGGAGCCACTGGGCGGGACGAAGCCGCTGGGCAAAACAGGAGCCGCTGGGAGGGACGGGATGGGAGCCGCTGGGAGGGACGGGACAGGAGCCGCTGGGCAGGATGGAGCCACTGGGCAAAACGGGAGCCGCTGTGAGGGACAGGATGGGAGGGACGAGATGGGAGCCACCGGGAGGGACGGGATGGGAGTCGCTGGAACGGATGGGAACAACAACTCCCAAAGCTCAGAGAATGTAAAACAAAATGCAGCGGTCGCTGTCTTGACACTAGGACACAGAAGCCGGTGGAGGAATCGAGCAGTGCAAAAACCTCCTCTACCGGCTTCTGTGTTCAGTGACTGGATGGAGAGTACATGGCTGCCAGAGGTGGTGGAACGCCATTTCGCCGCGTTCCGGCAGGAAAAAAACCCTGGATGGACCCATTATAATAATTTTCAATGTAATAGTAATTTTTCATATTTTTATACTCCCGCTTTACTTCTACTCCCGATGAGTAATTTATTCATAAATGACCTGGAGGATGGGGAGTACTCGGAATGGTCAGAGGTGGGTAGTGGGGTTCCCCAGGGTTCTGTGCTGGGACCAATCCTATTTAATTTGTTTATAAACGATCTGGAGGATGGGATAAACAGTTCAATCTCTGTATTTGCAGACGATACTAAGCTAAGCAGGGCAATAACTTCTCCGCAGGATGTGGAAACCTTGCAAAAAGATCTGAACAAATGAATGGGGGTGGGGGACTACATGGCAAATGAGGTTCAATGTAGAAAAATGTAAAATAATGGATTTGGGTGGTAAAAATCTGAATGCAATCTATACACTGGGGGGAGAACCTCTAGGGGGGATCTAGGATGGAAAAGGACCTGGGGGTCCTAGTAGATGATAGGCTCAGCAATGACATGCAATGCCAAGCTGCTGCTAACAAAGCAAACAGAATATTGGCATTAAAAAAGGATCAACTCCAGAGATAAAACGATAATTCTCCCGCTCTACAAGACTCTGGTCCGGCCGCACCTGGAGTATGCTGTCCAGTTCTGGGCACCAGTCCTCAGGAAGGATGTACTGGAAATGGAGCGAGTACAAAGAAGGGCAACAAAGCTAATAAAGGGTCTGGAGGATCTTAGTTATGAGGAAAGGTTGTGAGCACTGAACTTATTCTCTCTGGAGAAGAGACGCTTGAGAGGGGATATGATTTCATTGTATAAATACCGGACTGGTGACCCCACAATATATAAATACCGGACTGGTGACCCCACAATATACAAATACCGGACTGGTGACCCCACAATATATAAATACCGGACTGGTGACCCCACAATATATAAATACCGGACTGGTGACCCCACAATATATAAATACTGGACTGGTGACCCCACAATATATAAATACCGGACTGGTGACCCCACAATATATAAATACCGGACTGGTGACCCCACAATATATAAATACTGGACTGGTGACCCCACAATATATAAATACCGGACTGGTGACCCCACAATATATAAATACCGGACTGGTGACCCCACAATATATAAATACTGGACTGGTGACCCCACAATATATAAATACCGGACTGGTGACCCCACAATATACAAATACCGGACTGGTGACCCCACAATATATAAATACCGGACTGGTGACCCCACAATATATAAATACCGGACTGGTGACCCCACAATATATAAATACCGGACTGGTGACCCCACAATATACAAATACCGGACTGGTGACCCCACAATATATAAATACCGGACTGGTGACCCCACAATATATAAATACTGGACTGGTGACCCCACAATATATAAATACCGGACTGGTGACCCCACAATATACAAATACCGGACTGGTGACCCCACAATATACAAATACCGGACTGGTGACCCCACAATATACAAATACCGGACTGGTGACCCCACAATATACAAATACCGGACTGGTGACCCCACAATATATAAATACCGGACTGGTGACCCCACAATATATAAATACCGGACTGGTGACCCCACAATAGGGATAAAACTTTTTCGCAGAAGAGAGTTTAATAAGACTCGTGGCCACTCATTAAAATTAGAAGAAAAGAGGTTTAACCTTAAACTACATAGAGGGTTCTTTACTGTAAGAGCGGCAAGGATGTGGAATTCCCTTCCACAGGCGGTGGTCTCAGCGGGGAGCATTGATAGCTTCAAGAAACTATTAGATAATCACCTGAACAACCACAACATACAGAGATATGTAATGTAATATTGACATATAATCACACACAAAGGTTGGACTTGATGGACTTGATGGGTCGTTTTTCAACCTCACCTACTATGTAACTGGGTAACCCTAATCCTAATTCTAACTCCAATACTAACTCTAACCCTAATCCTATCCCTAACTATATCCCTAATCCTAAATCCTAATCCTATTCCTAATGCCAACCCAAGCTCTAATTCTAACTCTAACCCTAACTCTATCCCTAATACCAACCCTAAACATAACGCCAAACCTTATTTTATCTCTACCACTAATGCCAACCCTAATCCTAACTCTACCCCTAATGCCAAGCCTAGCTCTAATTCTTATTCTTTTTTATGTAATCTTTATTTGAAAATGTTTCAGATAACAAACAAGTAGTCATTAAACAAGGCACGTAGGTCGGAAAGGACCTCACATGACGGGATATGAAATGAAGGGCCCCTTATCGGGTTCATGTGGTCAGCAAGAAAAATACTCAGGGATGTAGACATTTTTGGGGGATCGCCCCGGGGGATGGGTTATCAACATCTTACCACCATGATATGAGTTCAAACAGCAATGGGTCACCCCTTTGGTCTCTATCTGGTACATCTCTGTAGAGGATGTAGGTCTCCATTCAAAGGTAAATTCAGACCGCACATCTAGACCATAGGCCCATCAAAATAGAAAATAAATGGGGTATGGGAAATAAATTAAACTAAGGAGGAAAAAACTAAAATAAAGGGGAAGAAACTAAGATGAAAGTAAAGTAATACAGTGACAATAAACTGACAATAAAAAGATAAAAACAGAAAGAACATCTGCTAGCATATTAGGCTGAAGTCATCTGTGGCAATCCTATCAAAGTTCAGCTTCCCCTATATATATATATATATAAATATTCAAATCCTTGGTGCCCGAAGCTCCTTCCGGCCCGACCCCGCAGACAAAGGGGGTCACAGCCGTCAAGGGTCTCCGGACAGGTAGTCCAGCTGGATTTGTGTCATTTATCCAGGAAGCCCACGTGGAATAGAACTTCTCTTTATACCTATCTTTATAGCTTGCCATCCACTCCTCAGCCACCATAATATGATTGACTAAAGTCACCCATTCGGTGCCGGTAGGTATTCGGGGTGTTTTCCGGTGGATTGGGATTAGCCGCCGTGCTGAATTAAGCAGATAGGGTAGTACGGATTTGCGGTAGTGGTGAAGAGGAGTGGTGGGGAAGTGCAGCAAGGATTCCAATGGGGAATCTGGGAGCTCCAAGTCCAGAATAATCTGTATCTGAGCATGGATATCCAGCCAGAAGGGCCGTAGTTTGGGGCATTGCCACCAGATGTGAAGGAATGAGCCTCTGAGGCCACATTCTCTCCAGCATGCATCTGAAAGGGAAGGGTATATTTTAGTGAGATTGGAGGGAACCCTATACCACCTGGTCAGAATTTTATAACTATTCTCCTGCATTTTCGTATCTACCGTGCTCGAATGTGTAAGTCTAAATAGATGGTCCAGCTGAGGCTCGGTGAAGACGCGCTGAAGGTCTCTCTCCCATTCCCTAATGAACCCAGGCTTCTCTTCAGTATGCATGGCCTGCCAGGGCTGTCTTTTCGCATGGGCACACTGGGCAGTTGCCAGGGGGCCCCACTTTCCTGGGGGGCCCCACCTGCCCAGCGACCCCAGCCAGGGCCAGATTGGCCTACTGAGATACTGAGAAATTTCCTGGTAGGCCGCCTGCCCTGGGGCCACTTTGAGTTGCGCCTGCAGTGCTCTGCTCTTTCCCTCTATCCTCCTCCTCCTGTGTATCACGGAGCTGGCTGGGTCTGTGTTCGGCGGCCGCACTGTAACAAGGTCCCACCCCCCCTAGACCGGCTCGTGTAATAGTAGATTGAATCAGTGTTCCGCCTATCACACAAGCTGGTCTAGGGGGGCGGGACCTTGTTACAGCGTGGCTGCCGAACACAGACCCAGCCAGCTCCGTGATACACAGGAGGAGATGCCCGCTGTGTGTGTGTTACCAGGCGATGGTGAGTCTGTATTAATTGGCACAGGGATGCTGCATTCATGGGCATAGTGAGGGTGCAATTGTGGGCACAGTGAGACTGTAATGGTGGGCACAGTGAAGCTGCATTCGTGGGCACAGTGAGGCTGCATTCATGGGCACAGTGAGGCTGCTTTCGTGGGCACAGTGAGGCTGCTTTCGTGGGCACAGTGAGGCTGCTTTCGTGGGCACAGTGAGGCTGCTTTCGTGGGCACAGTGAGGCTGCATTGGTGGGCACAGTGAGGCTGCATTGGTGGGCACAGTGAGGCTGCATTCATGGGCACGGTGAGGCTGCAATGGTGGGCACAGTGAAGCTGCATTGGTGGGCACAGTGAGGCTGCATTCACGGGCACAGTGAGGCTGCATTCGTGGGCACAGTGAGGCTGCTTTCGTGGGCACAGTGAGGCTGCATTCATGGGCACAGTGAGGCTGCTTTCGTGGGCACAGTGAGGCTGCTTTCGTGGGCACAGTGAGGCTGCTTTCGTGGGCACAGTGAGGCTGCTTTCGTGGGCACAGTGAGGCTGCATTGGTGGGCACAGTGAGGCTGCATTGGTGGGCACAGTGAGGCTGCATTCATGGGCACGGTGAGGCTGCAATGGTGGGCACAGTGAAGCTGCATTGGTGGGCACAGTGAGGCTGCATTCACGGGCACAGTGAGGCTGCATTCGTGGGCACAGTGAGGCTGCTTTCGTGGGCACAGTGAGGCTGCTTTCGTGGGCACAGTGAGGCTGCTTTCGTGGGCACAGTGAGGCTGCATTGGTGGGCACAGTGAGGCTGCATTGGTGGGCACAGTGAGGCTGCATTGGTGGGCACAGTGAGGCTGCATTCATGGGCACAGTGAGGCTGCATTTGATGGGCAATCGTGCGCGATTGTGTAGACAGGGCCCCAGTGCACTGTATTGCCCGGGGGGCCTATAATGCTCTTAAGATGGCACTGTGGCCGGCAATAGGTCATACAGCACTGAGATGGCATGGGGGATAGCCGTGGTCGACATACATAAGCGTTCAAACGGCGAGGCTAGAGTAGGTGACCGAACTCCTTGGGGTAGGCTAGTGAGAACGTGCAAAAGTTGTCTGTAGTGCCATTCATCCATAGGGAAGGGGCCGAATTGCTCCCTCAGCGTGGCCAGCGTTATTAGGCCTTGGTCCTGGACAAATCTGCCACATCTGGACTCTCCATCGGCCGCCCAGGTCCGAAAAAAGGAAAGGTGCTCCTCAGGGGCAAACCAGGGGAAGCAGCATAGGGGCGCCAAGGGGGAAGTCGGTAGCGCGAGCCTCCCTCTTCTGTTCAGGGCGTCCCAAGTCGCCAAGGCGTGGGTGGCCAGTGAAGAGACCAGCATCGAGAGGCCTCTATGCTCCCGGGGGACCCAAAGGGCATGTGATAGGTTACAACCTGCCAAAAATTGTCCAGGGGTACCCAGGGTTTGTAAGGGGTATTATGGTACCAATCTAAAATGCGTTGCAAAGCTACAGCCTCATAGTATCTGCGAACCACGGGCACCCCCAAACCTCCCTTCGTCTTAGGGCGCTGTAACATACGGAGAGCCAGCCGAGGGCATTTCCCACCCCATATATATTTGATGAACAGACTATTGAGGGTTGAGAAGAAAGTCTTAGGTAAGGTGATCGGCACCATCTGCAGGAAAAACAATATACGAGGTAGGACGTTCATTTTGAGGACACTGACTCGGCCCATCCATGAAAAGGCAACCCTGTCCCATCTTTTCAGGTCCACTCTAATGGTGGAGAGGAGTGGTTTGTAGTTACATTCATAAAGCAGGGAACAGCTGGTGGGCAAATTGACCCCTAAGTACTTCAGGGCTGTTGGGCACCATGTAAATGAAAAAGCAGATTGCAGCTGTGTACGTAAACCCGAAGGAACATTCAGTGACAGGATTTCAGACTTCTTGTAATTTATCTTAAAATTAGACAGTAGGTTCAATTCTTTCAACTCAGCCATAATGTTAGGCAACGATATCAGGGGGTCAGAGACATAAAATATCGTTATTGAGGCGGATCCTATTAAGCAGCGGTTCAGGGGTAGAGCAAAAATAAAAGGGGACAGCGGACATCCCTGGTGTGTCCCATTACTAATCGGGAAGGCATCGGACAATAGCCCATTTACCTTCACTCTGGCAGTCGGGGAGCTATACAGGGAGGATATCCAAGCCAGCATATTGGGGCCCAATCCGAGTCTGGTCCGTACTGTTTTCATGTAGGTCCAGTCCACCCTGTCAAATGCCTTCTTGGCATCAGTGGAAAGAAAGAGACAGGGGTGTGTCGCCCCCCGAGACTCAACCCAGTGTATCAGTTGGAGTGCCCTATTTGAGTTGTCCCTGGCCTCTCTACCCATGATAATGGATGATGGTCGGGGTGAATCACCGTCAGGAGGATCGGCTTGAGTCTGTTGGCCAATATTTTGGTAAAGATCTTAATGTCCGTGTTCAAAAGTGATATAGGCCTATAGTTTCCTGGTAGGGTGTGGTATTTCCCCTCTTTTGTGAGTACTGTGGTGTGCGCCATCAACTCATCAGAGGGCATTGCCGTACCGGAGGCCAAGGCCGTGAAGTAGGCACACATGGAACTAGAAAGCACCTCCGAGTATTTCTTGTAGTAGGCATTGGAATAGGCATCTGGACCGGGGCTTTTCCCATTCGGGAGGTCTTTCACCACCGCCTGAATCTCCGATATGGAAATGGGAGTATCCAGCTGTTTGCCAACTGAGGCCTCCAGCTGTGTGGATTGGGCCTCTGTGAGATATTGGAGAATACGGTCGACCCGTTGGGGTTCCGTAGAGCCGGGCAAGGTATCTGGGGGATGGTACAACTGTGCATAATATTCCCTAAACGTACTTGCTATCTTTGAGGAGTGGATAGCTGACGCACCCGTCGCGGAGGTGAGTTTATGTACATGTCCTGTGGCACGTTGGCATTTGAGGGCTCATGCCAACAATCTCCCACATTTATTACCAAATTCATAGAATTTGTGTGCCAAATGGCGTATACGTGCCTTATTTTTAGTGTCTAGTAGAGTCGCTAATTCCTGTCGAAGGGTATGTAACTCCGACGCCACAGTAGAGGTGACATTTTTCTTGTGTGTAAGTTCCGCCGTGCGTATTTTGGCTAAGAGGGTCTGTAACTCCCCCTCCCTGGCTTTCTTCAGTCTCGCCCCTTGGGGTATCAGCTCTCCCCGAACCGCTGCTTTATGGCTCTCCCAGACGGAACCCATGCCTACCTTGCCTGGTTTATTCTCTGCAAAGTACAGAGAAATGGTGTCCGATACTTGTTTCAGAGCGACCGCATCATCCAAGATGTTGTCGTTCAAACGCCAGCTCCATATCCGTGTCTCCATAAACAGGGGACGCATGGACAGAAATGGTAATGGAACCTATGGAAGCTCCAGCTAGGGAGTCGAGGGAGTACTGGTCCATCATCAAAAGGTCTATACGGCTATAGACGTTGTGAGTGGCCGGAAAATAGCTATAGTCCCTGTTTGTCGGGTAGAGTAGTCTCCAGCAGTCGACTAAATGATGCACTTGCAGTAACTTCCTAAAATACATGGAGAAGCCCGATGAGCTGTCTGTAAGGCAGGGCTAACGTTAAAATCTCCCCCCCAGGATGAGCTGACCCTCCCGGAAGGCAGTCAGGGATTCTATAGTAGAGTCTAGGAAAGTAAGCTGTTTGCTATTCAGGGTGTACACAGCTGCAAAAGTTATAAATGGAGCCTTCGGCCCTCTGGGTCAAGCATTTGATCCGTCATAACAAAGGGACAGTGTTTGTGGACCGCTATAGCTACCCCCCCCCCCCCGAATTTGGGGTGGGGGGAGTTGCTGAGGTACCGCGATGTATATAGATGGGTAGGGAGGCAGGGGACCGGTCAGGTCAGATCGAAAGTGTGTTTCCTGCAAAATAATTACGTGTACCCCCATGCGTTTCATCTCAAGCCATAACTTACTGCGTTTTGACGGGGATCCTAGGCCACGTGCGTTGTAGGATAAGATTTTCAGGGCAGCCATGATATGAGGTCACAGAGCGGAAGGGGCAGACTGACCATTCGGGCACTGCCCGAGGGCCCCATGCCACTAAGGGGCCCCATCAGCCTCAATAAAACCAGGGACAGTATGTAAAAATCTGTGTTTTTTAAAAAAATCCCAAGATTATAACTGCCCCGCCTCTCCAGTACCTTTCCAGTGTGTGTATTATGTGTGTGTATATTTTGTGGCCCCATAATCTCCTATTGCCCGGGGGACCCATAATCTCCTATAGCCCGGGGGCCCCATAATCTCCTATTGCCCGGGGGCCCCATAATCTCCTATTGCCCGGGGGCCCCATAATCTTCTCCTATGGCCCGGGGGCCCCATAATCTCCTATTGCCCGGGGGCCCCATGAGTTGTCAGTCCGCCCCTGCACAGCGGAATCACTAGACCGGTAGTAGGAGGGAGATGAGACCAACATCACATCCATGCCCACAGCAAGGAGCACAGAGACCACATTGAGCATAAGCAGGAGCCTAAAAATAACACATACTTATAGCAGGTGTAAAAAACACATAAAGAACACTGAGAACAAAAACATAGAAAAAAACAGAAGGCCCAAAGGGCACAACATTCACCACTGTTCGGGAGCATCCACCCCCCCCATAGTGAGGACACGGTGAAGGCCAGCGAGCAGAGGCGGTTCCCAAAAAGGGAACATAACTCCAGGGAGTTGTCCTATTGGGGGAAAGTGGTAAGGCACTACGAGGGAGTCCGCTGGGTATAAAAAGCTTAATATATCCCTAAACATGGGTATAAAGATGATGATACGGCAGCTAAGGGGGGGTCAGGTAACTACTGTAGACATTTCAGTAGCCATCGGTAGAGAAAACCTCTGTTCAGGCCTCCTCCTGTGAAGAATGAGATGACGGCGTATGTCCAGGGGGGCCTCTCCTGGATCTGCGGTGGCCTGGTTGCCACGGTTCGGGGCATGTGGGGAGAGGTATGTCTAGTGATGTCCTCCAGTCTGGGATGTCCACCTGAGGAAGTCCAAGTGACTCCAGGAAGTGGGGTAGGTCAGCTTTATTTCGCAGGGTAGATTGTTTCCCATCTCTAGTTGCAGAAAGACTGAACGGGAAGCCCCACCTGTAGGGCAATTGAGCATCTTGTAAGGCCACCAACAATGGCTTAAGAGCGCGGCGCTGCATCAATGTGCGTCTGGAGAGATCCGGGAAGAAGGATAATTTGGCGCCATCAAAGTCCACATATCTAACTCCTCTGATTTGATTGATAATGGGCTCTTTGAGCGAGTATTTATGTAACTTGCAGATAATGTCTCTGGGCTTATTTGGTCCTCTGAGGGAGGCTGCGGAGCTCTGTGGGCCCCGGTCTATTTCAATGTGCTTGGCGGCCTAGTATTTGCTTAAAGACCCTTGCAGGGTGGGAACGATATCTCTGGGGTCTTCAGGGAGGCCTCTAATGTGGATATTAACCCAGCGGCTCCTATTTTCAAAATCGTCCATTTGATCCAGCAGAGCCTCAATCCTGCGATCCTGCGTTTTGCAATGGTCAGTAAGAGCCTACAAGGTGGAGATCATCCCACTGTGTCTCTAGAGCCTCCACTCTACCCCCCAGATGTTCTGTGTCTGTCTGTAAATCTGTCCTGTCTCAGGGCCTTCTCCACTCTATGAGCTCCAGATCAGCCTTGGTGGGAAGAGACAGAATGTGGGATCTGATGTCCTTATCCTCCTAGGGATCCATTAGTGGGCCTGTCCATGCTGTCCGAGCTGGAGGGAGAGGAGGGGGAGGGAGGGTCAGCACAGGCGTGTGAGGGGAGCTGATGGGGGAGACAGCCCTGGCAGCGTGGGCGCCGGGCGCCATCTTGGCTGTACTTGCTGTGTCTCTGCTGGCACCCAAAAAGTTGTCGGCCCGGTGCCGCTGTGTCCACTGAGGCTGCGGGGATGTCCTCTGCTTCGGTGGCATCTTTTGGGGTGTGTATCCCCCCCCCCCGGGAAGCTGTCGTTCAGGCTGATGTAGGCGCGGGCGCATGTCCTCACTCGTGCATGCCGAAGCCACGCCCTCTAATTCTTATTCTAACCCTAATGCCAACCCTAATCCTAACTTTATGCCTACTGCAAACCCTAATGCCAAATCTAATTCCAACTCTAACTATATCTCTAACCCTAATGCCAACCCTAATCCTAACTCTATCCCTAATCCTAACCCTAACTCTATCCCTAATCCTAACTCTATCCCTAATCCTAACTCTATCCCTAATCCTAACCCTAATGCCAACCCTAATCCTAACTCTATCCCTAACCCTAACTCTACCCCTAATCCTAACCCTAATGCCAACCCTAATCCTAACTCTATCCCTAATCCTAACTCTAATCCCAATCCTAATCCTAACCCTAATGCCAACCCTAATCCTAACTCTATCCCTAATCCTAACCCTAATGCCAACCCTAATCCTAACTCTATCCCTAATCCTAACCCTAATGCCAACCCTAATCCTAACTCTATCCCTAATCCTAACCCTAATGCCAACCCTAATCCTAACTCTATCCCTAACCCTAACTCTATCCCTAATCCTAACCCTAATGCCAACCCTAATCCTAACTCTATCCCTAATCCTAACTCTAATCCCAATCCTAATCCTAACCCTAATGCCAACCCTAATCCTAACTCTATCCCTAATCCTAACTCTAATCCTAATCCTAACCCTAATGCCAACCCTAATCCTAACTCTATCCCTAATCCTAACCCTAACTCTATCCCTAATCATAACTCTACCCCTAATCCTAACTCTATCCCTAATCCTAACTCTATCCCTAATCCTAACCCCAATCCTAACCCTAACTCTATCCCTAATCCTAACTCTAATCCTAACCCTAATGCCAACCCTAATTCTAACTCTATCCCTAATGCCAACCCTAATCCTAACTCTATCCCTAATCCTAACTCTAATCCTAATCCTAACCCTAATGCCAACCCTAATCCTAACTCTATCCCTAATCCTAACTCTAATCCTAATCCTAACCCTAATGCCAACCCTAATTCTAACTCTATCCCTAATCCTAACTCTAATCCTAATCCTAACCCTAATGCCAACCCTAATCCTAACTCTATCCCTAATCCTAACTCTATCCCTAATCCTAACCCTAATGCCAACCCTAATCCTAACTCTATCCCTAATGCTAACCCTAATGCCAACCCTAATCCTAACTCTATCCCTAATCCTAACTCTATCCCTATTCCTAACCCTAACTCTATCCCTAAACCTAACCCTAATGACAACCCTAATCCTAACTCTATCCTTAATCCTAATCCTAATGCCAACCCTAATCCTAACTCTAATCCTAACTCTATCCCTAATCCTAACTCTATCCCTAACCCTAACTCTATCCCTAATCCTAACCCTAATGCCAACCCTAATCCTAACTCTAATCCTAACTCTATCCCTAATCCTAACTCTATCCCTAACCCTAACTCTATCCCTAATCCTAACCCTAATGCCAACCCTAATCCTAACTCTAATCCTAACTCTATCCCTAATCCTAACTCTATCCCTAACCCTAACTCTATCCCTAATCCTAACCCTAATGCCAACCCTAATCCTAACTCTATCCCTAACCCTAACTCTATCCCTAATCCTAACTCTATCCCTAATCCTAACCCTAATGCCAACCCTAATCCTAACTCTATCCCTAACCCTAACTCTACCCCTAATCCTAACTCTATCCCTAATCCTAACCCTAATTCTAACTCTATCCCTAATCCTAACTCTATCCCTAACCCTAACTCTACCCCTAATCCTAACTCTATCCCTAATCCTAACCCTAATCCTAACTCTATCCTTAATCCTAACTCTACCCCTAATCCTAACTCTATCCCTAATCCTAACCCTAATTCTAACTCTATCCCTAATCCTAACTCTATCCCTAACCCTAACTCTACCCCTAATCCTAACTCTATCCCTAATCCTAACCCTAATCCTAACTCTATCCTTAATCCTAACTCTATCCCTAATCCTAACCTTACACTGACTTTCCTAACAAAGCCATGGATGACCATGACAGGCCCAGCAAAGCCGTCACTATAATTCTCACTATTGTAAAGGATTTATACTAAATAAATAAGTGAAATTAAATTAAAAAAAAAACTTTAAAAAAAGTAGAAAATAAAAATATAAAATAAGGTTTTAAAAAAAGTTCAAAGAAATGTCCCCAATGAACCCCTTCCCGCCGAGGGTACGCAGATCCGCGGCCTCCACTTTCGGGGGTTATACCATTTTTTAGAGCGATCGGCTTTCTAGGGATAACAACCGATGCAGCTAAAAGTTGCTTGATTTTTATCCCGGGGGAGGGGACAACCCCACCCCCTGCCGCCTCCCAACGCTCTATCCCTAATCCTAACTCTAATCCTAATCCTAACCCTAATGCCAACCCTAATCCTAACTCTATCCCTAATCCTAACTCTACCCCTAATCCTAACTCTATCCCTAATCCTAACTCTATCCCTAATCCTAACTCTAATCCTAACCCTAATGCCAACCCTAATTCTAACTCTATCCCTAATGCCAACCCTAATCCTAACTCTATCCCTAATCCTAACTCTAATCCTAACCCTAATGCCAACCCTAATCCTAACTCTATCCCTAATCCTAACTCTAATCCTAATCCTAACCCTAATGCCAACCCTAATTCTAACTCTATCCCTAATCCTAACTCTAATCCTAATCCTAACCCTAATGCCAACCCTAATCCTAACTCTATCCCTAATCCTAACTCTATCCCTAATCCTAACCCTAATGCCAACCCTAATCCTAACTCTATCCCTAACCCTAACTCTATCCCTAATCCTAACCCTAATGCCAACCCTAATCCTAACTCTATCCCTAATCCTAACTCTATCCCTATTCCTAACCCTAACTCTATCCCTAAACCTAACCCTAATGACAACCCTAATCCTAACTCTATCCTTAATCCTAACCCTAATGCCAACCCTAATCCTAACTCTAATCCTAACTCTATCCCTAATCCTAACTCTATCCCTAATCCTAACCCTAATGCCAACCCTAATCCTAACTCTATCCCTAACCCTAACTCTACCCCTAATCCTAACTCTATCCCTAATCCTAACTCTATCCCTAATCCTAACCCTAATGCCAACCCTAATTCTAACTCTATCCCTAATCCTAACTCTAATCCTAATCCTAACCCTAATGCCAACCCTAATTCTAACTCTATCCCTAATCCTAACCCTAATGCCAACCCTAATCCTAACTCTATCCCTAACCCTAACTCTACCCCTAATCCTAACTCTATCCCTAATCCTAACCCTAATTCTAACTCTATCCCTAATCCTAACTCTATCCCTAACCCTAACTCTACCCCTAATCCTAACTCTATCCCTAATCCTAACCCTAATCCTAACTCTATCCCTAAACCTAACCCTAATGACAACCCTAATCCTAACTCTATCCTTAATCCTAACCCTAATGCCAACCCTAATCCTAACTCTAATCCTAACTCTATCCCTAATCCTAACTCTATCCCTAATCCTAACCCTAATGCCAACCCTAATCCTAACTCTATCCCTAACCCTAACTCTACCCCTAATCCTAACTCTATCCCTAATCCTAACTCTATCCCTAATCCTAACCCTAATGCCAACCCTAATTCTAACTCTATCCCTAATCCTAACTCTAATCCTAATCCTAACCCTAATGCCAACCCTAATTCTAACTCTATCCCTAATCCTAACCCTAATGCCAACCCTAATCCTAACTCTATCCCTAACCCTAACTCTACCCCTAATCCTAACTCTATCCCTAATCCTAACCCTAATCCTAACTCTATCCCTAATCCTAACCCTAATCCTAACTCTATCCTTAATCCTAACTCTATCCCTAATCCTAACCTTACACTGACTTTCCTAACAAAGCCATGGATGACCATGACAGGCCCAGCAAAGCCGTCACTATAATTCTCACTATTGTAAAGGATTTATACTAAATAAATAAGTGAAATTAAATTAAAAAAAAAACTTTAATAAAAGTAGAAAATAAAAATATAAAATAAGGTTTTAAAAAAAAGTTCAAAGAAATGTCCCCAATGAACCCCTTCCCGCCGAGGGTACGCAGATCCGCGGCCTCCACTTTCGGGGGTTATACCATTTTTTAGAGCGATCGGCTTTCTAGGGATAACAACCGATGCAGCTAAAAGTTGCTTGATTGTTATCCCGGGGGAGGGGACAACCCCACCCCCTGCCGCCTCCCAACGCTCTGACCGGGTCCCACCGGGAGGCCCGATCACCAATCCGCCACCTCCGGCGCCTAGAGTCAGACTGGCAGGAAGCCGGAAACGGCCAGTCTCCTGATTGTAAACACTGAAGTGATGTCACTTCCTGTTTACTCGGCTGCCAATGGCGCCAGATTTAAAAAAATACACAGTATTCAGAATCACTGTTTTCGGCCATCTGAATATTTTGAAGTGCAAAGAAGGGGTTGGGGGTCTTTTAGACCCCCAATCCCTCCATAAAGAGGACCTGTCACCTCCTATTACTAAAATGTATTTATTAAAATCCATGAAAGTGTCCCTTTTCCCAAAAAGTTGCGTTTAAAACACCTCTGCACAAATACCGTGTGATATAAAATATTGCAACAATCACCATTTTATTCTCTAGATTCTCTGCTAAAAATATATATATAATGTTTGGGGGCTCCAAGTAATTTTCTAGCAAAAAATCTGGACTTTAACTTATAAACAGCAATGGTCAGAAATAGGCTTATGCCGCGTACACACGGGCGGACTGTCCGCAGAAAAGGTCCATCGGACAGTCCGATCGTTCGTGGGCTTCATCGGACTTTTTCTTTCGAAAATTCTGACGGACCTTCGAAAAAGAACAAGTTTCAAATCTTTCTGATGGAATCAGTTCCTATCGGGGAATCCGCTGGTCTGTACGCCGGTCCGACGGACCAAAAACGACACAAGGGCAGCTATTGGCTATTGGCTATTGAACTTCCTTTTTCTAGTCCCGTCGTACGTCATCGCGTTCTAAACGATCGGACTTTGGTGTGATCGTGTGTAGGCAAGTCCGTTTCAGCGGAATTCCATCGGAAACTCCGTCGGAGTTTATTCTGCCGGAAAGTCCGGTGGTGTGTCCGCGGCATTAGTCGTTTATTAAAGGAGCCTCAGGAGACGTGTAAAGTCCATAAAAACCACCAGAAATCTGCCCACTGACACCAAGGAGGCCAAACTTTGCAGGTTTATCCCGAATGTTGTCAGTGAAAAGTCTTCATTTGTCCGGCTCCCGGCGTTTACCAGATGGAAGCCGTACTTCCGATCCTGCGAGAGATCCAAGAAGACAAGAAGACAATGTACCGAATACTTTCAGGGGGCGGGGCTGGAGACATAATGAGGCCCATCTACTAAAGGCAAACAGGCCGTTCGATCTGCAAGGGAAATTGGACTTGGTATGAGGTTCTTCCCCAGAGCTGAGTGAATGAGGTCTACAAGGAATATCCAATCAGATGTGAGGAAAATTAAAATAAAAGCAGTTTTGTTTGAACATGATTGGATGATGGAAGTCAGCAGAGCTTCACCATCTTCACTAAGCTCTGGGGATTCTCTTGGAGAGTGAGGACCTCAATAGGTGGAGCACCACTTTAATCACATAGAGGGACCTTGGAGATTATTGTAAATTCATTGATAAACTATAATTATTGGAAATGAAAGGTCCCATAACTCCCTGCAGAAGAAGATTCGGGCAATTGAAGCCAGTCAGGCTTCCTGGTTCATAGTGATGGGTTTCTAACATGTTTCAGTTACTGAGAGATGAAGGGGGAGGTGTTTAGAGACTGTAGAATAGAAGGGATGGAGTTGCTCACTCTATGGGCACATTAAAGACCTCACTAGTATGACAACGCTCATCCATAGGTCAATGAGGGACCTGGAGGTGACACAGGAAGCTGCTGAGGTGTCGGCACCCACTGGCTACAAAGCGTGGCAGGGTGTCGGCACCACCAGACTGGCTGCACAGAGTTATGACACGTCGGTCGGCATGAAGGTCCTCCAGTTGTGTACGTAGCCAATAGACATTGCCTAAAACTTCATATCTTTATTTGGCAGTTGTAGGCCGTGATTGGCCATGTCGAGCGTTCTCTTCCACAATGACAGGTGCTGAGGCTAGGAGTGGCTCTGCTCGATCTGTGAACATGTTCTGCGGTTTGGGTGATGCTCTAAACAGGATGTGGTTTTCGCGACACTAGCTTGAGCTTCCTCTAAACCTTCGATCAGAACATTCAGAGCAGAAATGGTGCAGGAGGAGTTAGTGCAACGCTCTTCACGTCAAGGCTGGTAATCATTTCTGTAACACAACTGCTTCCTCTACCCAACCACTTCCTTTACACATCGAATTTCTCTTCTAATCTGCACAACGTCGGTGGGGAGCGCCGTGTCATCGCTGGAAGGTATGGGCCACTCCCGGTGGGCTTGGTGACTCCATCAGCCAACCTCAACAGGCCTGAAGACTGAAGTCTGCCGCCATGTCACGAGCCATGAAGGCCAAGCAGAAGGTGAAGAAGAAGATAGTGAAGGACAAAGTCTTTGGGTGTGATTTGGTGGAGCATCTCCAACTCTCAGGCCAAGAAGGTAAGTCACTCATATGTAAGGATGAGGAAGACTCGGGATGAGGAAGACTCGGGATGAGGAAGATTTAGGATGAGGAAGATTTAGGATGAGGATAGAAGGGGAGTATAGAAAATGGAAAGAAAGTGGAAGGCTGTTTACTATCTACTGGATGGAGAAACACATCCACCAGAAACCCGAGTACCCAGACAACGCAGGCCCCAACCAGTGTGAGCAGACATGACCCGAGTACCCAGACAACGCAGGCCCCAACCAGTGTGAGCAGACAAGGACCTGAACACCCAGACAACGCAGGCCCCAACCAGTGTGAGCAGACAAGGACCTGAACACCCAGACAACGCAGGCCCCAACCAGTGTGAGCAGACATGACCCGAGTACCCAGACAACGCAGGCCCCAACCAGTGTGAGCAGACAAGGACCTGAACACCCAGACAATGCAGGCCCCAATAAATGTGAGCAGACAAGGACCTGAACACCCAGACAATGCAGGCCCCAATCACAGTGAGCAGACAAGGACCTGAACACCCAGACAACGCAGGCCCCAATCACAGTGAGCAGACAAGGACCTGAACACACAGACAATGCAGGCCCCAATCATTGTGAGCAGACAAGGACCTGAACACCCAGACAATGCAGGCCCCAATCACAGTGAGCAGACAAGGACCTGAACACCCAGACAATGCAGGCCCCAATCACAGTGAGCAGACAAGGACCTGAACACCCAGACAACGCAGGCCCCAATCACAGTGAGCAGACAAGGACCTGAACACACAGACAATGCAGGCCCCAATCATTGTGAGCAGACAAGGACCTGAACACCCAGACAACGCAGGCCCCAATCACAGTGAGCAGACAAGGACCTGAACACCCAGACAATGCAGGCCCCAATCACTGTGAGCAGACAAGGACCTGAACACCCAGACAACGCAGGCCCCAATCACTGTGAGCAGACAAGGACCTGAACACCCAGACAATGCAGGCCCCAATCACAGTGAGCAGACAAGGACCTGAACACCCAGACAACGCAGGCCCCAATCACAGTGAGCAGACAAGGACCTGAACACCCAGACAACGCAGGCCCCAATCACTGTGAGCAGACAAGGACCTGAACACCCAGACAATGCAGGCCCCAATCACAGTGAGCAGACAAGGACCTGAACACCCAGACAACGCAGGCCCCAATCACAGTGAGCAGACAAGGACCTGAACACCCAGACAACGCAGGCCCCAATCACTGTGAGCAGACAAGGACCTGAACACCCAGACAATGCAGGCCCCAATCACAGTGAGCAGACAAGGACCTGAACACCCAGACAACGCAGGCCCCAATCATTGTGAGCAGACAAGGACCTGAACACCCAGACAATGCAGGCCCCAATCATTGTGAGCAGACAAGGACCTGAACACCCAGACAATGCAGGCCCCAATCACTGTGAGCAGACAAGGACCTGAACACCCAGACAACGCAGGCCCCAATCACTGTGAGCAGACAAGGACCTGAACACCCAGACAATGCAGGCCCCAATCACTGTGACCAGACAAGGACCTGAACACCCAGACAACGCAGGCCCCAATCACAGTGAGCAGACAAGGACCTGAACACCCAGACAACGCAGGCCCCAATCATTGTGAGCAGACAAGGACCTGAACACCCAGACAACGCAGGCCCCAACCAGTGTGAGCAGACAAGGACCTGAACACCCAGACAATGTAGGCCCCAACCAGTGTGAGCAGACAAGGACCCGAACACACAGACAACGCAGGCCCCAACCAGTGTGAGCAGACAAGGACCTGAACACCCAGACAATGTAGGCCCCAACCAGTGTGAGCAGACAAGGACCTGAACACCCAGACAATGCAGGCCCCAACCAGTGTGAGCAGACAAGGACCTGAACACCCAGACAATGCAGGCCCCAATCACTGTGAGCAGACAAGGACCTGAACACCCAGACAACGCAGGCCCCAATCACTGTGAGCAGACAAGGACCTGAACACCCAGACAATGTAGGCCCCAATCATTGTGAGCAGACAAGGACCTGAACACCCAGACAACGCAGGCCCCAATCATTGTGAGCAGACAAGGACCTGAACACCCAGACAACGCAGGCCCCAACCAGTGTGAGCAGACAAGGACCTGAACACCCAGACAATGTAGGCCCCAACCAGTGTGAGCAGACAAGGACCTGAACACCCAGACAATGCAGGCCCCAATCACTGTGAGCAGACAAGGACCTAAACACATAGACAACGCAGGCCCCAATCATTGTGAGCAGACAAGGACCTGAACACCCAGACAATGCAGGCCCCAATCACTGTGAGCAGACAAGGACCTAAACACATAGACAACGCAGGCCCCAATCATTGTGAGCAGACAAGGACCTGAACACCCAGACAACGCAGGCCCCAATCACAGTGAGCAGACAAGGACCTGAACACCCAGACAACGCAGGCCCCAATCACTGTGACCAGACAAGGACCTGAACACCCAGACAACGCAGGCCCCAATCACTGTGAGCAGACAAGGACCTGAACACCCAGACAATGCAGGCCCCAACCAGTGTGAGCAGACAAGGACCCGAACACACAGACAATGCAGGCCCCAATAAATGTGAGTAGACAAGGACCTGAACACCCAGACAACGCAGGCCCCAATCACTGTGAGCAGACAAGGACCTGAACACCCAGACAATGCAGGCCCCAATAAATGTGAGCAGACAAGGACCTGAACACCCAGACAACGCAGGCCCCAATCACTGTGAGCAGACAAGGACCTGAACACCCAGACAACGCAGGCCCCAATCACAGTGAGCAGACAAGGACCTGAACACATAGACAACGCAGGCCCCAATCATTGTGAGCAGACAAGGACCTGAACACCCAGACAACGCAGGCCCCAATCACTGTGAGCAGACAAGGACCTGAACACCCAGACAATGCAGGCCCCAACCAGTGTGAGCAGACAAGGACCCGAACACACAGACAATGCAGGCCCCAATCACAGTGAGCAGACAAGGACCTGAACACACAGACAATGCAGGCCCCAATCACTGTGAGCAGACAAGGACCTGAACACCCAGACAATGCAGGCCCCAATCATTGTGAGCAGACAAGGACCTGAACACCCAGACAACGCAGGCCCCAATCCCTGTGAGCAGATAAGGACCCGAACACCCAGACAGGGTGACAGACACCTGGAACTGTAGACCATGGGACGAGAGACACCTAGAACTGTAGACCATGGGATTGCAGACACTTGGAACTGTAGACCATGGGATTGCAGACACCTGGAACTGTAGACCATGGGATTGCAGACACCTGGAACTGTAGACCATGGGATTGCAGACACCTGGAACTGTAGACCATGGGATGACAGACACCTGGAACTGTAGACCATGGGATGACAGACACCTGGAACTGTAGACCATGGGATTGCAGACACCTGGAACTGTAGACCATGGGATTGCAGACACCTGGAACTGTAGGCCATGGGATGACAGACACTTGGAACTGTAGACAATGGGATGACAGGCACCATGGGACGAGAGACACCTAGAACTGTAGACCATGGGATTGCAGACACTTGGAACTGTAGACAATGGGATGACAGGCACCATGGGACGAGAGACACCTAGAACTGTAGACCATGGGATAACAGGCTCTTGGAACTGTAGACCATGGGATGACAGACACCTAGAACTGTAGACCATGGGATGACAGGCACCATGGAATGACAGACACCTGGAACTGTAGACCATGGGATGACAGACACCTGGAACTATAGTCCTTGGGATGACAGACACCTGGAACAGTAGACCATGGTATGACAGACACCTGGAACTGTAAACCATGGGATGACAGACACCTGGAACTGTAGACCATGGGATGACAGACACCTGGAACTGTAGACCATGTGATGACAGACACCTGGAACTGTAGACCATGGGATGACAGACACCTGGAACTGTAGACCATGTGATGACAGACACCTGGAACTGTAGACCATGGGATGACAGACACCTGGAACTGTAGACCATGTGATGACAGACACCTGGAACTGTAGACCATGGGATAACAGACACTTGGGACTGTAGATCATGGGATTGCAGACACCTAGAACTATAGATCAAGGTATTGCAGACACCTAGACCTGCAGACCATGGGGTGACAGACACCTGGAACTGTAGACCATGGGATTGCAGACACCTGGAAATGTAGACCAGGGGATTGCAGACACCTGGAACTGTAGGCCATTGGATGACAGACACCTGAAACTGTACGCCATGGGGTGACAGGCATCTGGAACTGTAGACCATGGGATGACAGACACCTGGAACTTTAGTCCATGGGATGACAGGCATCTGGAACTGTAAACCATGGGATGACAGATACCCGGAACTGTAGACCATGAGATAATAGGCTCCTGGAACTGTAGACCATGGGATGATAGGCACCATGGGATGACAGACATCTGGAACTGTATACCAAGGGATGAAAGACACCTGGAACTGTAGTCTTTGGGATGAAAGACAACTGGAACCGTAGACAATGGGATGACAGATACCTGGAACTGTAGACCATGGGGTGATAGACACCTGGAACTGTAGACCATGGGATGACAGGCATCTGGAACTGCAGACTATGTGATGACAGACACCATGGAATGACAGACACCTGGAACTGTAGTCCTTGGGATGACAAACACCTGGAATTGTAGACCATGGGATAAAAGAACTGTAGACCATAGGGTAACAGGCTCTTGGAACTGTAGACCATGGAATGACAGACACCTGGAACTGTAGTCCTTGGGATGACAAACACCTGGAATTGTAGAGAAAGTAAATAAACTGCGCTAAACAAAAATTTTCTATGTTGGAGTGAATTAATAGTATGACCTAACACCAACAAAAATGTAATACATATATTAAATAATAAAGTCCAAATCTTCAAAAATAGTGAGGTATTTAGTGTAGAAGTAGATGATAATCCAAATGAGCTATGATTGCTCTTACCAGAACTTCAATGATATAAGCGGATGGCAAAAAACCCTGCCAGGGCCTTTGGGGTTATAGACCAATCAGCACTGTCCGTAGTCAGATCAAAATCCCCTCAATGGATACAGGAGAAAAAGCGGACAAAAGAAAAATGGCCATAGTGTAGTATGTTAGATGCTAGACATGGACATACAGACATACCAAACACCGTAGTGTGCACATAACAACAACCAAACAGGGGGGAGGGAAGTGAAAAAACCCCACCACCGTGGCTGTAGATTGTGCTTACCGACTCACGGTGATAAACAGGCTCTTAGTGGGTTAGGAGCTGACAAAAAATTGGCAAGGAGCACTTTGATCCGTCCTCATTAGCCCGAAGTCCACATCATCAGTACACAACCCAAAATATAAATGATAAACTTTCCATAGTGAAGTACGTTTAAAATCAAATTTAATAAGTAAAGTATTGCACTTACAGAATAAAAGCACTTGTATCGCATAAAATATAGGTCGCCGGCCGGCATACAATCATGGAAGCGAAGCTCGTCCTACTTCCTGGTCTCGTGGTAGCGTCGCTGCGTGCGTACCCAGACGTGTTTCGTCATCAAAAGGATGTTCTCAATGGGGACCATAGGGTTACCTGGAATTGTAGACCATGGGATAAAAGAACTGTACACCATAGGGTAACAGGCTCTTGGAACTGTAGATCATGGGATGACAGACACCTAGAACTGTAGATCATGGGAATGACAGACACCTGGAACTGTAGACCATGGGATGACAGACACCTGGAACTGTAGCCCATGGGATGACAGACACCTGGAACTGTAGACCATGGGATGACAAGCACCATCGGATGACAGACACCAGGAACTGTAGCCCATGGGATGACAGACACCTGGAACTGTAGTCCATTGGATGACAGGCACCATGGGATGACAGACATCTGTGACTGTAGAGCATGGGATGACAGACACCTGGAACTGTAGTCCTTGGGATGACAGACACCTGGAACTGTAGTCCTTGGGATGACAGACACCTGGAACTGTAGACCATGGGATTGCAGACACCTAGGCCTGTAGACCTTTGGGTGACAGACACCTAGAACTGTAGTCCTTGGAATGACAGACACCTGGAACTGTAGACCATGGGATGACAGAAACCTGCAACTGTAGACTATAGGATAACAGGCTCCTGGATCTGTAGACCTGGAACTGTAGTCCATGGGATGACAGGTATGTGGAACTGTAAACCATGGGATGACAGATACCTGGAACTGTAGACCATGAGATAACAGGCTTCTGGAACTGGGATGACAGGCACCATGGGATAACAGACATCTGGAACTGTAGACCATGGGATGACAGACACCATGGAATGACAGACACCTGGAACTGTAGACCATAGTTTGACAGACACCATGGGATGATAGATGCCTGGAACTGTAGTCTTTGGGATGAAAAACACCTGGAACTGTAGACAATGGGATGACAGACACCTGGAACTGTAGACCATGGGATGACAGGCATTTGGAACTGTAGATCATGGGATGACAGGCATCTGGAACTGTATACCATGGGATGACAGAGACCTGGAACTGCAGACTATGGGATGACAACCACCTGGAACTGTAGTCCTTGGGATGACAAACACCTTGAATTGTAGACTATGGGATAACAGAACTGTAGACCATAGGATAACAGGCTCTTGGAACTGTAGACCATGGGATGACAGACACCTGGAACTGTTGACCATGGGATGACAAGCACCATCGGATGACAGACACCAGGAACTGTAGCCCATGGGATGACAGACACCTGGAACTGTAGACAGACACCATGGGATGACAGACATCTGGAACTGTAGACCTTGGGATGACAGACACCTGGAACTGTAGACCTTGGGATGACAGACACCTGGAAATGCAGACTATGGGATGACAGAAACCATGGCATGACAGACACCTGGAACTGTAGACCATGGTATGACAGACACCATGGGATGACAGACACCTGGAACTGTAGTCCTTGGGATGATATACACTTGGAATTGTAGACCATGGGATAACAGGCTGTTGGAACTGTAGACCATGGGATGATAGACACCTGAAACTGTAGAGCATGGGATGACAGGCACCATGTGATTACAGACACCTGGAACTGTAGACCATGGGATGACAGACACCTGGAACTGTAGACCATGGGATGACAGAAACCTGGAACTGTAGACCATGGGATGACAGACACCTGGAACTGTAGACCATGGGATGACAGAAACCTGGAACTGTAGACCATGGGATGACAGACACCTGGAACTGTAGACCATGGGATGACAGACACCATGGAATGACAGACACCTGGAACTGTAGACCATAGTTTGACAGACACCATGGGATGACAGATGCCTGGAACTGTAGTCTTTGGGATGAAAAACACCTGGAACTGTAGACAATGGGATGACAGACACCTGGAACTGTAGACCATGGGATGACAGACACCTGGAACTGTAGACCATGGGGTGATAGACACCTGGAACTGTAGACCATGGGATGACAGGCATTTGGAACTGTAGACCATGGGATGACAGGCATCTGGAACTGTATACCATGGGATGACAGACACCTGGAACTGCAGACTATGGGATGACAGACACCATGGAATGACAGACACCTGCTACTGTAGTCCTTGGGATGACAAACACCTTGAATTGTAGACCATGGGATAACAGAACTGTAGACCATAGGATAACAGGCTCTTGGAACTGTAGACCATGGGATGACAGACACCTGGAACTGTTGACCATGGGATGACCGGCTCCTGGAACGGTAGACCATGGGATGACAGAAACCTGGAACTGTAGACCATGGGATAACAGGCTCTTGGAACTGTAGACCATGGGATGACAGACACCTGGAACTGTAGACCATGGGATGACAGACACCATGGAATGACAGGCACCTGGAACTGTAGACCATAGTTTGACAGACACCATGGGATGACAGATGCCTGGAACTGTAGTCTTTGGGATGAAAAACACCTGGAACTGTAGACAATGGGATGACAGACATCTGGAACTGTAGACCATGGGGTGATAGACACCTGGAACTGTAGACCATGGGATGACAGGCATTTGGAACTGTAGACCATGGGATGACAGGCATCTGGAACTGTATACCATGGGATGACAGACACCTGGAACTGCAGACTATGGGATGACAGACACCTGGTACTGTAGTCCTTGGGATGACAAACACCTTGAATTGTAGACCATGGGATAACAGAACTGTAGACCATAGGATAACAGGCTCTTGGAACTGTAGACCATGGGATGACAGACACCTGGAACTGTTGACCATGGGATGACAAGCACCATCGGATGACAGACACCAGGAACTGTAGCCCATGGGATGACAGACACCTGGAACTGTAGACAGACACCGTGGGATGACAGACACCTGGAACTGTAGACCTTGGGATGACAGACACCTGGAACCGTAGACCTTGGGATGACAGACACCTGGAAATGCAGACTATGGGATGACAGAAACCATGGCATGACAGACATCTGGAACTGTAGTCCTTGGGATGATATACACTTGGAATTGTAGGCCATGGGATAACAGGCTGTTGGAACTGTAGACCATGGGATGATAGACACCTGGAACTGTAGAGCATGGGATGATAGACACCTGGAACTGTAGAGCATGGGATGACAGGCACCATGTGAATACAGACACCTGGAACTGTAGACCATGGGATGACAGAAACCTGGAACTGTGGACCATGGGATGACAGACAGCTGGAACTGTAGACCATGGGATGACAGACACCTGGAACTGTAGACCATGGGATGACAGACACCTGGAACTGTAGACCATGGGATGACAGAAACCTGGAACTGTAGACCATGGGATGACAGACAGCTGGAACTGTAGACCATGGGATGACAGACACCTGGAACTGTAGACCATGGGATGACAGACACCTGGAACTGTAGACCATGGGATGACAGACACCTGGAACTGTAGACCTTGGGATGACAGAAACCATGGTATGACAGACACCTGGAACTGTAGACCATGGTATGACAGACACCATGGGATGACAGACACCTGCAATTGTAGACCATGGGATGACAGACACCTGGAACTGTAGACCATGGGATGACAGACACCTGGAACTGTAGACCTTGGGATGACAGAAACCTGGAACTGTAGACCATGGGATGACAGACCTGGAACTGTAGACCATGGGATGACAGACGCCTGGAACTGTAGACCATGGTATGACAGACGCCTGGAACTGTAGACCATGGTATGACAGACACCATGGGATGACAGACACCTGGAACTGTAGACCATGGTATGACAGACACCATGGGATGACAGACACCTGCAATTGTAGACCATGGGATGACAGACACCTAGAACTGTAGACCATGGGATGACAGACACCTGGGACTGTAGATCATGGGATTGCAGACACCTTGGATTGTTCATCATGGGATTGCAGACACCTAGGCCTGTAGACCATGGAGTTACAGACACCTAGAACTGTAGACAATGGGATGACAGACACCTGGAGCTGTAGACAGACACCATGGGATGACAGACACCTGGGACTGTAGACCATGGGATGACAGACAGTTGGGACTGTAGACCATGGGATGACAGACAGTTGGGACTGTAGACCATGGGATGACAGACACCTGGGACTGTAGACCATGGGATGACAGACAGTTGGGACTGTAGACCATGGGATGACAGACAGTTGGGACTGTAGACCATGGGATGACAGACAGTTGGGACTGTAGACCATGGGATGACAGACAGTTGGGACTGTAGACCATGGGATGACAGACAGTTGGAACTGTAGATTATGGGACTGCAGACACCTTGAAGAGCCAGTGGTGGGGTCACAGGTAGGGTCGCCACCTGTTCGGGATTCACCCGGACAGTTCGGGTTTGGAATCATGTGTCCAGGTTTCAAACTGCCTGAAACCCGGACACGTTATTCAGACTGGTCTGTGGCCTCCCAGCAGGGTTGCTGGCTGCAGTTGTCTAAACTGAGAGTGTCTATTACATTCTCTTTCACACTTCCCAAAGCCAACACTAACAATCCCCCCTCCCCCACACTCCAATCCCCCCACATACAGATGGGAGAGGAGAGAGGGATCGATCTGCTCCTCTTCCTCCAGCCCCTCCTTCTCTGTGTCTGCCCACACCCCAATCCCCGGTACTGGGCCTCAGAAAAGGAAATAGGGGGCTGGAAATTTGAAGTCCAGCAGCCTCAGATACATCTGGGTGAGAGGTGCAAAGCGGTGAGTGAGCTCACCATCCATCCCTGTCTGTGACTGAAGTCTCCCCCCTTCTATCTCCTGCCTCTGAGTGAGTACACTGAGGGAAATCAGGGTCCTCAGAGCACCCCTTACATCAGAGCTCCCCCTTACACCAGAGTACTCACTGTGCATCAGAGTACTCAGTGTCCCCCCTTACATTAGGGTTCCCAGAGCATCCCTTATGTTAGAGACCCCAGAGTTCTCCCTTACATCAGTTCTTTCCTTACAGTGTAAGGAAACTCTGTGGATTTAGATGTAAAGGGGGAACTCTGTAGACTCTGATGTAAAGGGGAACTGTGTGGACTCTGATGTAAAGGGGGAACTCTGTAGACTCTGATGTAAAGGGGAACTGTGTGGACTCTGATGTAAAGGGAAACTGTGTGGACTCTGATGTAAAGGGGGGGACTCTGTGGACTCTGATGTAAAGGGGAACTCTGTGGACTCTGATGTAAAGGGGGAACTCTGTAGACTCTGATGTAAAGGGGAACTGTGTGGACTCTGATGTAAAGGGGAACTGTGTGGACTCTGATGTAAAGGGGAACTGTGTGGACTCTGATGTAAATGGGAACTGTGTGGACTCTGATGTAAAGGGGGAACTTAGTGGACTCTGATGTAAAGGGGAACTCTGTAGACTCTGATGTAAAGGGGGAACTGTGTGGACTCTGATGTAAAGGGGAACTGTGTGGACTCTGATGTAAAGGGGAACTGTGTGGACTCTGATGTAAAGGGGGAACTGTGTGGACTCTGATGTAAAGGGGGACTCTGTGGACTCTGATGTAAAGGGGGACTCTGTGGACTCTGATGTAAAGGGGGACTCTGTGGACTCTGATGTAAAGGGGGACTCTGTGGACTCTGATGTAAAGGGGGACTCTGTGGACTCTGATGTAAAGGGGGAACTGTGTGGACTCTGATGTAAAGGGGGACTCTGTGGACTCTGGTGTGAAGGGGGAACTGTGTGGACTCTGATGTAAAGGGGGACTCTGTGGACTCTAATGTAAAGGGGGAACTGTGTGGACTCTGATGTAAAGGGGGACTCTGATGTAAAGTGGAACTGTGTGGACTCTGATGTAAAGGGGGAACTGTGTGGACTCTGATGTAAAGGGGGAACTGTGTGGACTCTGATGTAAAGGGGAACTGTGTGGACTCTGATGTAAAGGGGAACTGTGTGGACTCTGATGTAAAGGGGAACTGTGTGGACTCTGATGTAAAGGGGGAACTCTGTGGACTCTGATGTAAATGGGAACTGTGTGGACTCTGATGTAAAGGGGGAACTCTGTGGACTCTGATGTAAAGGGGGAACTCTGTGGACTCTGATGTAAAGGGGATCTCTGTGGACTCTGATGTAAAGGGGAACTCTGTGGACTCTGATGTAAAGGGGAACTCTGTGGACTCTGATGTAAAGGGCAACTCTGTGGACTCTGATGTAAAGGGGAACTCTGTGGACTCTGATGTAAAGGGGGAACTCTGTGGACTCTGATGTAAAGGGGGACTCTGTGGACTCTGATGTAAAGGGGAACTGTGTGGATTCTGATGTAAAGGGGGAACTCTGTGGACTCTGATGTAAAGGGGGAACTGTGTGGACTCTGATGTAAAGGGGGGACTCTGTGGACTCTGATATAAAGGGGAACTTTGTGTACTCTGATGTAAAGGGGGGACTCTGTGGACTCTGGTGTAAAGGGGGGACTCTGTGGACTCTGATGTAAAGGGGGACTCTGTGGACTCTGATGTAAAGGGGGACTATGTGGACTCTGATATAAAGGGGGGACTCTGTGGACTCTGATATAAAGGGGGACTCTGATGTAAAGGGGGACTCTGTGGACTCTGATGTAAAGGGGGGACTCTGATGTAAAGGGGGGACTCTGTGGACTCTGATGTAAAGGGGGACTCTGTGGACTCTGATGTAAAGGGGGGACTCTGTGGACTCTGATGTAAAGGGGGACTCTGATATAAAGGGGGACTCTGTGGACTCTGATGTAAAGGGGGACTCTGTGGACTCTGATGTAAAGGGGAACTCTGTGGACTCTGATGTAAAGGGGGACTCTGTGGACTCTGATGTAAAGGGGAACTGTGTGGACTCTGATGTAAATGGGAACTGTGTGGACTCTGATGTAAATGGGAACTGTGTGGACTCTGATGTAAATGGGAACTGTGTGGACTCTGATGTAAAGGGGGAACTGTGTGGACTCTGATGTAAAGGGGAACTGTGTGGACTCTGATGTAAAGGGGAACTGTGTGGACTCTGATGTAAAGGGGAACTGTGTGGACTCTGATGTAAAGGGGGACTCTGTGGACTCTGATGTAAAGGGGAACTGTGTGGACTCTGATGTAAAGGGGAACTCTGTGGACTCTGATGTAAAGGGGAACTCTGTGGACTCTGATGTAAAGGGGAACTCTGTGGACTCTGATGTAAAGGGGGGACTCTGTGGACTCTGATGTAAAGGGGGACTCTGTGGACTCTGATGTAAAGGGGAACTGTGTGGATTCTGATGTAAAGGGGGAACTCTGTGGACTCTGATGTAAAGGGGGAACTGTGTGGACTCTGATATAAAGGGGAACTTTGTGGACTCTGATGTAAAGGGGGGACTCTGTGGACTCTGATGTAAAGGGGGACTCTGTGGACTCTGATGTAAAGGGGGAACTGTGTGGACTCTGATATAAAGGGGAACTTTGTGGACTCTGATGTAAAGGGGGGACTCTGTGGACTCTGATGTAAAGGGGAACTCTGTGGACTCTGATGTAAAGGGGGAACTCTGTGGACTCTGATGTAAAGGGGGACTCTGTGGACTCTGATGTAAAGGGGAACTGTGTGGATTCTGATGTAAAGGGGGAACTCTGTGGACTCTGATGTAAAGGGGGAACTGTGTGGACTCTGATGTAAAGGGGGACTCTGTGGACTCTGGTGTAAAGGGGGGACTCTGTGGACTCTGATGTAAAGGGGGAACTGTGTGGACTCTGATGTAAAGGGGGGACTCTGTGGACTCTGGTGTAAAGGGGGGACTCTGTGGACTCTGATGTAAAGGGGGGACTCTGTGGACTCTGATGTAAAGGGGGGACTATGTGGACTCTGATGTAAAGGGGGGACTATGTGGACTCTGATGTAAAGGGGAACTCTGATGTAAAGGGGGACTCTGTGGACTCTGATGTAAAGGGGGGACTCTGATGTAAAGGGGGGACTCTGTGGACTCTGATATAAAGGGGGACTCTGATGTAAAGGGGGACTCTGATGTAAAGGGGGGACTCTGTGGACTCTGATGTAAAGGGGGACTCTGTGGACTCTGATGTAAAGGGGACTCTGTGGACTCTGATGTAAAGGGGGACTCTGTGGACTCTGATGTAAAGGGGGACTCTGTGGACTCTGATGTAAAGGGGAACTCTGTGGATTCTGATGTAAAGGGGGACTCTGTGGACTCTGATGTAAAGGGGGGACTCTGATGTAAAGGGAGACTCTGTGGACTCTGATGTAAAGGGGACTCTGTGGACTCTGATGTAAAGGGGGACTCTGTGGACTCTGATATAAAGGGGGACTCTGTGGACTCTGATGTAAAGGGGGACTCTGTGGACTCTGATGTAAAGGGGGGACTCTGATGTAAAGGGGGGACTCTGTGGACTCTGATGTAAAGGGGGACTCTGTGGACTCTGATGTAAAGGGGGGACTCTGATGTAAAGGGGGACTCTGTAGACTCTGATGTAAAGGGGAACTCTGTGGACTCTGATGTAAAGGGGAACTCTGTGGACTCTGATGTAAAGGGGGACTCTGTGGACTCTGATGTAAAGGGGGACTCTGTGGACTCTGATGTAAAGGGGACTCTGTGGACTCTGATGTAAAGGGGGACTCTGTGGACTCTGATGTAAAGGGGGACTCTGTGGACTCTGATGTAAAGGGGGGACTCTGATGTAAAGGGGGACTCTGTGGACTCTGATGTAAAGGGGACTCTGTGGACTCTGATGTAAAGGGGGGACTCTGATGTAAAGGGGGACTCTGTGGACTCTGATATAAAGGGGAACTTTGTGGACTCTGATGTAAAGGGGGGACTCTGTGGACTCTGATGTAAAGGGGAACTCTGTGGACTCTGATGTAAAGGGGGACTCTGTGGACTCTGATGTAAAGGGGGACTCTGTGGACTCTGATGTAAAGGGGAACTCTGTGGACTCTGATATAAGGGGGGACTCTGTGGAGTGTATAGTTTATAGTATAAAGATAAGTGTTGGGTTTGCCTCTCTGGTCCTGGTGCCTGGAAGGGGCAGAATTGGGAGATTTTGGCAGATTTCGGTGGAGATTTTGGCAGATTTCGGTGGAGATTTCTCTGGTACTGACGTGGTGCTGATCAGTTCCTCAGGTTCTGAAAAGTTGCACGGAATTCGTAGAAGAACACGGCATTGTGGACGGCATTTATCGCTTGTGTGGCATTTCCTCCAATGTTCAGAAATTACGGTGAGTTGTGGGGATGGACGCTGGTCATGTGACTTGTGTTTTGGGTTTTATATCACATGACATCGTGTCTTTTCCTACAGACAAGAGTTTGACTTAGAGCGACTTCCAGATCTAAATAAGAGTCCTTATCTACAAGATGTCCACTGTGTCAGCTCCCTGTGTAAGGCCTACTTCCGAGAACTGCCCAACCCTCTGCTCACCTATCAACTCTATGACAAGTTTGCTGTGAGTATCCCCCTCGATCTTCTACCATCACTACATTGTTCAATCATCAGGACCCCCGAGCAATACTCAGCTCCACAATCCCTATGTCTTCCAGGGTCCTCACCTTCTAGCCCCCCAGTCTGTAGGACTGCCCCGGCAGGGTTCTCAGGGTTTAGCTCCACCTTATATGAGCTTTTCATAGTCCCTGGAGCACAGAATCATGTAACATGAGTCTGAAGCCTCAAAGCCCTAAATCTGGCCATCCTGAATGACATAACCTTTAAGTGAAAGTCATTGAATGGACTTTATGAGTAGCACAACTACAGCATTTCCGCATATCTTCAATGTGCAAAGATTGAGGATTCAGGTCAGCAGAGCTTCATTATGGTCTCTGCTTCTATCCCCCAACCACCTGCAGTCTCCAGCACTGGTTCCCCTGTTGTCATTCATAGGGATGGGGACTCGTATCTAAGGGGAAACCATTCATTTATAAAAACTGATTTTTTTTTTTCAGCCAGTGAATATGATGCCTCCCTTGTACTGAGAAGTTTGGAGACCCCTGGTCTAGAACATCCATTCTCAGCCAGTGCTCCTCCAGGGTTTTCTGGGGTTTCTTAAATTTTGGCTGATCTCAAATCTGATGTTGCTGACATAGTTCCAGAGCCGATACCACTTGGTGGAACCAGAGGCATGACGCCAGTGACCAAAAAAACCTCACAGATTCCTGCATCCAAACAAGCGAGGTGGATGCAGGAATCCTCCCCGCTGTACTATTATATTCTGACAGCGGGGACTTCTCTCCTGTCAGAACACATTGATCAGCACTGCAGCCATTGGCGGTAGCTGCTGATCGAATGCTGGTTTTCCAGTAAGACTGTTCGATAGGAGTTGTCTCAACTTCTGTTGAACAGAGAGGACTACACCCAGATGAAAATTTGTCAAGTTCCTGCTGAACCGACTAAATTTGACCCATGTGTACCCAGCTTAAAGGGTGCTTCCTCCCACTGACCTCTGAGATTTTAGCAGGACTCCCTGGGACCTGAAAATGACTTCAACGGTTCCTCTAGGGTAAGGGGGCTGAGAAAGGATAATCTAGAGAAACTCCTATGCCTGTGGATTAACAGCAACCTTTTTCTTCCTACTGAAGGATGCGGTGGCCATACAACTGGAAGAACAACGTTTAATAAAGATCAGAGATGTGTTGAAGGAGCTTCCTCTTCCCCATTTCAGGTACAGTACCAATCTTACCAGCACGCTGTCTCCCTGACATCCATCTTAAATCAATGAAAACGTTCCACTACTAAGATGGGTTAGTCTATATCTACAACAATCTGATTGGTGCCTCAAGTGTGCTGCAATGTATGCATTAATGATTAAAAGAAGCAACTGCTGGCCGAATCTATTACCATGAGAGTACATTGTCCAGGGATGGCATCTGCCTAGCCTGCTTGGGTTGGGTTACCCCACGATTATCAATGTTTTCAGAGGAACCCACTTAATTGGCTGAACCAAGAAAGTCTTCCACTAAAATGTCCACTAAGAGCCATCATCTCCAGCTCCAATATATCCATAAACCCTCATCTAGGAGGGATCAGTACTGAATATTTTTTTTTTTTGATTAACTTTTCAGTGACAAAGCATGATGGGACTTGTGGGTACTGAGTTCTTCTCCATGTGATCCCTTCCTTCACCCTCCTCCTATTAAATACATTATTATGTGTATCTAACAGGACTCTGGAGTATCTCATGAAACACCTGATCCATGTGGCTTCATTCAGCGTACAAACCAACATGCATACCAGGAACCTGGCCATTGTGTGGGCACCAAATCTTCTGAGGTAAGAAGGACCAGGACCAGATGTGTGGATCATCTTTCATAATCAAGCCCCCTATCCATAGAGCTTGTTCCTACTCCAGGTCTACACCCGGGAATTAATGGAACATGAAATGGAAACAAAGATCAAAACAGCCATAGATCGAATCGGCTGTATTTAGCTATCTAACGTAGACAATGTTATTCCTCAGGCAAAGTCATATAGAACTGAATGATTCATCTAATAATTGGCATTACTGTGCAGGTCCAAGGACATCGAGTCATCCGGGTTTAATGGCACGGCAGCATTCATGGAGGTCCGAGTCCAGTCTATTGTGGTGGAATTTATTCTGACCCACGTGGAGCAGTTATTTGGATTTGTCTCAGCTGATGGTGGGTATATAGATGGTGATGTCATTATTCAGTTTTTGGATTATTTGCTAATGATGTGAGAATATTAGGACATAAATATCATTCATTCAGAAGCCTCTAGATGATGAAGTCCCTGAGATCAGCACCGCACACCTTGTTTTGTCTCCCTCCCGTCCCCTCGGCCCACGCTCTGCACTATTATGTGAAATGATAAACTTTTGTGTTTCAGGAAACCTGAACAGCACCTCAGCCACGATGAACTGTGTCCCTGAGGACTATTATCGCTCTTTATCATACAACCTACCAAGCATGTTGAACCATGGTGATGGGCCTCCACAGATACGACCGTACCACACAATCATAGAGTTCTCAGATCATAAGTAAGTCACCATTCCAAATCTCTGACCAAGGTCTCTCTAAGTATAATCCAGCCCCTTTAAATTACAATGTGAGCTGTACCAGCTGCCTTACGCTCAACGTTCCTCATTATATTTCTTTAACATACAGTCCTACTGGCGCCCAGCTTTTCCACCCCATGTGGGTGTGATGAACTCCACCCATGTGAGGCATTCCTTCCCAATGATATCTATGAGATGTAAACGACTCTATGGTATAGGTGTTACTCCAATACACGTACAGTATATGGATGGTAATTCTGTTGATGAAATGTTGTGTGAACTGCATGTCTATGGTGCTCTGTGCTTCCATGCTTGACATCTAAAGGAAGGTCCGAGATATCATGCTTGTGTATCAAACCGTAT
This sequence comes from Aquarana catesbeiana, assembly GCA_037953035.1. Classification (NCBI taxonomy): domain Eukaryota; kingdom Metazoa; phylum Chordata; class Amphibia; order Anura; family Ranidae; genus Aquarana; species Aquarana catesbeiana. Next base: position 96,021 of record JBBHAA010003357.1, read on the forward strand.
AATAAACATCTAATCAAAGTAAGTTGGCAGAAGCCACAAATCTGAGTAACCAGCTACAACATGACACTTAACAATCAGAACTGCCCTACTTAGGTGTGCTCACCCTGTAGATCTCCTGGTCAATAAGGCCAATAGCAATGATGTAGAGAGTGCTGGTAAAATTCCTGGTACATGTCTGTATTTTGGGAAGTACCAGGGTGCCTTACGTCCCTCTGCCAAGGATCTGAACACACTGTAATAATACATATAACCTGCCTGACTCCCCCTCAACAAACATTACTGCTCACACCATCAGGGCTTCCATTATCTTCCTGAGGCCTCCATCATAAACAATCACACGCATGGTCCTCTCACATGTACAGGGCTTCCATTATCTTCCTGAGGCCTCCATCATAGACAATCACACACATGGTCCTCTCACATGTACAGGGCTTCCATTATCTTCCTGAGGCCTCCATCATAAACAATCACACACATGGTCCTCTCACATGTACAGGGCTTCCATTATCTTCCTGAGGCCTCCATCATAAACAATCACACGCATGGTCCTCTCACATGTACAGGGCTTCCATTATCTTCCTGAGGCCTCCATCATAGACAATCACACACATGGTCCTCTCACATGTACAGGGCTTCCATTATCTTCCTGAGGCCCCCATCATAAACAATCACAGAGGGTTTCCGCACACATGGTCTTCTCACATGTACAGGGTTTTCATTATCTTCCTGAGGCCTCCATCATAGACAATCACACACATGGTCTTCTCACATGTACAGGGTTTTCATTATCTTCCTGAGGCCTCCATCATAGACAATCACACACATGGTCCTCTCACATGTACAGGGCTTCCATTATCTTCCTGAGGCCTCCATCATAGACAATCACACACATGGTCTTCTCACATGTACAGGGCTTCCATTATCTTCCTGAGGCCTCCATCATAGACAATCACACACATGGTCTTCTCACATGTACAGGGTTTTCATTATCTTCCTGAGGCCTCCATCATAGACAATCACACACATGGTCCTCTCACATGTACAGGGCTTCCATTATCTTCCTGAGGCCTCCATCATAGACAATCACACACATGGTCCTCTCACATGTACAGGGCTTCCATTATCTTCCTGAGGCCTCCATCATAGACAATCACACACATGGTCCTCTCACATGTACAGGGCTTCCATTATCTTCCTGAGGCCTCCATCATAGACAATCACACACATGGTCCTCTCACATGTACAGGGCTTCCATTATCTTCCTGAGGCCTCCATCATAGACAATCACACACATGGTCCTCTCACATGTACAGGGCTTCCATTATCTTCCTGAGGCCTCCATCATAGACAATCACACACATGGTCCTCTCACATGTACAGGGCTTCCATTATCTTCCTGAGGCCTCCATCATAGACAATCACACACATGGTCTTCTGACATGTACAGGGCTTCCATTATCTTCCTGAGGCCTCCATCATAGACAATCACACACATGGTCCTCTCACATGTACAGGGCTTCCATTATCTTCCTGAGGCCTCCATCATAGACAATCACACACATGGTCCTCTCACATGTACAGGGCTTCCATTATCTTCCTGAGGCCTCCATCATAGACAATCACACACATGGTCCTCTCACATGTACAGGGCTTCCATTATCTTCCTGAGGCCTCCATCATAGACAATCACACACATGGTCCTCTCACATGTACAGGGCTTCCATTATCTTCCTGAGGCCTCCATCATAGACAATCACACACATGGTCCTCTCACATGTACAGGGCTTCCATTATCTTCCTGAGGCCTCCATCATAGACAATCACACACATGGTCTTCTCACGTGTACAGGGCTTCCATTATCTTCCTGAGGCCTCCATCATAGACAATCACACACATGGTCCTCTCACATGTACAGGGCTTCCATTATCTTCCTGAGGCCTCCATCATAAACAATCACACACATGGTCCTCTCACATGTACAGGGCTTCCATTATCTTCCTGAGGCCTCCATCATAAACAATCACACACATGGTCCTCTCACGTGTACAGGGCTTCCATTATCTTCCTGAGGCCTCCATCATAGACAATCACACACATGGTCCTCTCACATGTACAGGGCTTCCATTATCTTCCTGAGGCCTCCATCATAGACATTCACACACATGGTCCTCTCACATGTGCAGGGTTTCCATTATCTTCCTGAGGCCTCCATCATAGACAATCACACACATGGTCTTCTCACATGTACAGGGTTTTCATTATCTTCCTGAGGCCTCCATCATAGACAATCACACACATGGTCCTCTCACATGTACAGGGCTTCCATTATCTTCCTGAGGCCTCCATCATAGACAATCACACACATGGTCCTCTCACATGTACAGGGCTTCCATTATCTTCCTGAGGCCTCCATCATAGACAATCACACACATGGTCCTCTCACATGTACAGGGTTTTCATTATCTTCCTGAGGCCTCCATCATAGACAATCACACACATGGTCTTCTCACATGTACAGGGTTTTCATTATCTTCCTGAGGCCTCCATCATAGACAATCACACACATGGTCCTCTCACATGTACAGGGCTTCCATTATCTTCCTGAGGCCTCCATCATAAACAATCACACACATGGTCCTCTCACATGCACAGGCTTCCATTATCTTCCTGAGGCCTCCATCATAAACAATCACACACATGGTCTTCTCACATGTACAGGGCTTCCATTATCTTCCTGAGGCCTCCATCATAGACAATCACACACATGGTCTTCTCACATGTACAGGGCTTCCATTATCTTCCTGAGGCCTCCATCATAGACAATCACACACATGGTCCTCTCACATGTACAGGGCTTCCATTATCTTCCTGAGGCCTCCATTATAGACAATCACGCACATGGTCCTCTCACATGTACAGGGCTTCCATATCTTCCTGAGGCCTCCATCATAAACAATCACACACATGGTCCTCTCACATGTACAGGGCTTCCATTATCTTCCTGAGGCCTCCATCATAAACAATCACACACATGGTCCTCTCACATGTACAGGGCTTCCATATCTTCCTGAGGCCTCCATCATAAACAATCACACACATGGTCCTCTCACATGTACAGGGCTTCCATTATCTTCCTGAGGCCTCCATCATAGTCAATCACACACATGGTCTTCTCACATGTACAGGGCTTCCATTATCTTCCTGAGGCCTCCATCATAGACAATCACACACATGGTCTTCTCACATGTACAGGGCTTCCATATCTTCCTGAGGCCTCCATCATAAACAATCACACACATGGTCCTCTCACATGTACAGGGCTTCCATTATCTTCCTGAGGCCTCCATCATAGACAATCACACACATGGTCCTCTCACATGTACAGGGCTTCCATTATCTTCCTGAGGCCTCCATCATAAACAATCACACACATGGTCCTCTCACATGTACAGGGCTTCCATATCTTCCTGAGGCCTCCATCATAAACAATCACACACATGGTCCTCTCACATGTACAGGGCTTCCATTATCTTCCTGAGGCCTCCATCATAGACAATCACACACATGGTCCTCTCACATGTACAGGGTTTTCATTGGAAATCATCACTTTGCATACAGGATGTCAAGCAAACTACCTACTTGTGCAAAATAGTCTCTGCGCTGTGGAGGATCAAATAAGATAATCCAAAAAAATCCTATTTAATATCTATCTACAAAGCAAAATCGTGCAATTCAATAATATTGGTGCATATGTGTTGTCTCTCACTGCTGCCACCATGCAAATATACAAACAACAATACTCAAAGTGTAGAGAATTATCACTCCAAAAGTGGCGCTGTGATTTAACCTTATTATAGTTTTCCACCCATAGTAACAAAATAGTCCATAAAATAAAGTCCACCAAAGTTGTGCAAAATAAAGTGAATAAAGATCTTCTCTGGTTGAGATAAATATCAATCACACACCACCTTGGATGCCCTGGTGATCCCTCTCCCCAGCATGGTGTAAACTCACCAAATAGCAATGCCTTCCAGTCTTATAGTTGGCACACTTATGTGAATGTCCAGCTGTTCGGGTATGGAATGTCACCAAGTATCTCCCCATAAATGGCCATTATCATGTGATAAAAGCAGGGATATCCTCCAATGGTACAGTAACCAAATAGACTAAAATTTACTGACAAGTAGAAAGCCACTCACATATTAAAAACCAGATCAGATCACATGTAAATCAAAGCTGACATCAGGCTCTGTCTCTCTGTGTGATAGACATATGTTGGTCCCACCACTAGCTCACTACTTCCGGTTCCTGTTCTGATGTCACCCGCAATCGCTGCATAACCTCGCCGGATGCGTTTCGTCACTTCCGACTTTGTCACAGGGGGTGCTGGGGGGATATTTGGTGACATTCTATACCCGATATTCACATAAGTGTTTTATGCCAACCATGAGAGTGGGGGGCATTGCGGTTGAGTTTACACCATGCTGGGGAGAGGGATCCCCAGAGCACGTGAGGTGGTGTGTGGTTGCTATTTATCTCAACGGGAGAAGATCTCAACACTTTCATTTGCACAACTTTGGTGGACTTTATTTTGTGGACTTTTTTGTTACTGTGGGTGAAAACCTATAATAAGGTTAAATCACAGCGCCACTTTTGGAGTGATAATTCTCTAAACTGCCTACTTATTCCATCTGAAAGGTGTCCATAGTACCACCAACCACTCACTCTGACCACTACATTTACCACAACAATAATGATATAATCATAATGACTTATTTCAACTGTTTGCAGGAGAAAAGGCTCTTTAAAAGCCAAGAAATGGAAATCCATCTTCAACCTCGGCCGATCAAATAACGACTCCAAGCGCAAGACAACAAAGCAGGATGAGAAAGGTTTGGCCCCTCCTTCTTTGCCTTATTTATCATATATTTACTTTCTAAATGAGGTAATGATGAAGATTTGTAGGAAATGCTCTGATTTGATGAATATATGATTTATGACCTCCAGTCAAATACCGGAACCCATAGTGTATTAATATACAAGCACAGGCCTATGTCCCCCAGATATCGACTCTTCATTCTTAGATTGCACAGAAGGCACCCTCCCACCAGGAAATCTTATTACAAAGAGCAATGGGACATTTCTACAGTACAGTCCTGCAACTGGGTCACCTCTAGATGTATTTCCTCATTAAGAAACATTTGGACAATAATTGAGGTTGGTGCTGTTGCCGAATATATTTCATCCAAACTCCTGTCCTATGGCTTAACACCTATCCCACCAGTTTGGACACCTGTGCCACCAAACATAACACCTATCCCACCAGTCTGGACCCCTGTGCCACCAAACATAACACCTATCCCACCAGTCTTGACCCCTGTGCCACCAAACATAACACCTCTCCCACCAGTCTTGACCCCTGTGCCACCAAACATAACACCTATCCCACCAGTCTTGACCCCTGTGCCACCAAACATAACACCTATCCCACCAGTCTGGACCCCTGTGCCACCAAACCTAACACCTATCCCACCAGTCTGGACACCTGTGCCACCAAACCTAACACCTCTCCCACCACTCTTGACCCCTGTGCCACCAAACCTAACACCTCTCCCACCAGTCTTGACCCCTGTGCCACCAAACCTAACACCTCTCCCACCAGTCTTGACCCCTGTGCCACCAAACCTAACACCTATCCCACCAGTCTTGACCCCTGTGCCACCAAACCTAACACCTCTCCCACCAGTCTTGACCCCTGTGCCACCAAACCTAACACCTATCCCACCAGTCTTGACCCCTGTGCCACCAAACCTAACACCTCTCCCACCAGTCTTGACCCCTGTGCCACCAAACCTAACACCTCTCCCACCAGTCTTGACCCCTGTGCCACCAAACCTAACACCTATCCCACCAGTCTTGACCCCTGTGCCACCAAACATAACACCTATCCCACCAGTCTTGACCCCTGTGCCACCAAACCTAACACCTCTCCCACCAGTCTTGACCCCTGTGCCACCAAACCTAACACCTATCCCACCAGTCTTGACCCCTGTGCCACCAAACCTAACACCTCTCCCACCAGTCTGGACCCTTGTGCCACCAAACCTAACACCTATCCCACCAGTCTGGACCCCTGTGCCACCAAACCTAACACCTATCCCACCAGTCTTGACCCCTGTGCCACCAAACCTAACACCTCTCCCACCAGTCTTGACCCCTGTGCCACCAAACCTAACACCTATCCCACCAGTCTGGACCCCTGTGCCACCAAACCTAACACCTATCCCACCAGTCTTGACCCCTGTGCCACCAAACCTAACACCTATCCCACCAGCATGGACCCCTGTGCCACCAAACCTAACACCTCTCCCACCAGTCTGGACCCCTGTGCCACCAAACCTAACACATATTCCACCAGCATGGATCCCCAAGACACTATCCAAAACACCTACCCCACCAGTCTGAACCCCTGATCCACCAAACCTACTACAGAGTCCTCCTGTGGACCCTCTACAGAATTTTGGATACTGTAGCGCCCTCTTGTGGACCCACTACAACCTTGGATACTATAGTACCTCCCTGCAAACCAACTACAGCCTTGGTTACCACAGGGCCCCTGTGGACCCTCTTACAAAGTTTGACGACTGCAGAACCCCTCTATGGACCCCCTTCGACCTTTGGATACTGTAGATCCCCCCTTCCCCCATAGACCCTCTACAATGTTTGGATACAGCAGTGAACTCCTGTGGACTCTCAGCATTACTTCTGCTCTTCAGTAACTTCCAAGCAAACAGATTAGTGCTGGAAGCCCGTAACTGGAATTAGTAGAGTGTCTCCTACATTAACAGATGTTTTTCAGGTCATTTGTTCCTCTATAAATGATAGTGTAAAATGTTTCTTCTAGATGAAAAGTCGGATAAAATGAACCTGCGGCCAGCAAAAAGCATGGATTCCCTCAGCTCTGTCCCATACACGGCAGATGGTGAGTAAAGAAAGGAATGTTTCAGCTATAGTTGGGGTCTGGTGGGATACGTTTCCCGCTGTATTCATATATCCTTCTAAAAGGTTCTTCAGCTCCTCAGAAACCCCAATAACTGAAATCTGAGTTTTGGTTGGACTGACCCAACACAGACGTCAGCTGCATGTTACTACGTCTCAGCAAATATTTACTGATCCTTTCATTGAATGTTTCTTCTTCTTCTCCTCACAGCTAATGATTTGGAGCAGCGAGGCCTGACAAGAAGGTCGGCCAAACATCAAGTTCCTCTTCGACGTGAAAGCTTTGGGGCCGAGTCCAAAAATGACGAAGCTGGTTACGAATTTTCCGGTGCCGGCGAGCAGGCTCAGCTGGGAGAAGCCAACTTTGGAGACTACGAGGAAGAAGGCCAGGCAAAATCAGAACCAACAACACCAAAATCAGGAAGGGCTTCCATGGTGACAACTCCACAGGGCCGATCACCCAAGAACAATCGCAACCGAGCAGAGAAATGTGTGGGAGTCCACATCTCCGGACCCTTCTCCGTAACACTGCCCTTCCACATCACATCCAACCTTTCTCGGCTGACCAGAGGGATGGAGTGCCCAAGTCTCAGCTACTCCTCCCTCCACAGGAGCTCCGAGAGGCTCTTCTCCCTAGAAGGAAACCTCTACATGGGCAGCAGTGACACTGACAAAGTCAGACTCACTATGATGTCTCACATTGACAAGGAGAACAGCGAACCAAAAGGTGACCGTCACTTCTCTGATACCTTATTAATACAGACTCATAGCTATGTTATTGTGTCCAACAAGACTCCAGAGTCAGGGCTAGGCTGAGGGGTAGGCAGAAGAGATGTCCGCCTTGGGTGCTTCAGCAAGGATGGGGGGCAAAAACGAGGATAGGATATATCAGTTATACAGGAAGTGCATTGTTTTCAGTGGGTTGCATTGAGAGAAGGGGCAGTGAACCTATGAGTAGTGCTGCAAAGAGTAAAGCAGAACCAGAGTATGTCATGAGTACAAATGGCTGCCCCCGTGTACAAATTCAATGACTCATTATAACCAAGAACAAGCTTTATTTAAATAACACAAAATATTCATTTATATAATTTCATTTATATATTAAACAGTGCATTCCTTTAGGTAACATTTTCACAAAAAATCTATATACAAAAGATGGCGGAATGGTCAACGTTGACTTCCTTTTTCCAAATCTAAAAAAATAATACCGATATTTATTAGACTTCTTTAACCCAAAATGGCAGCTGAAGCAGAGGAAGGAGCCGTACAGAGCAGTGACCCCCATAAATCATATTCGGGAGGGGTGGGGGCTTTATATACAATATATTGATGGTCACGGGGAGTGACTACAGGTAGTTTCTTGTTAAAGGATTATTTCTTATTGAATCCAAGAATAAATGTCACTTCATGGAATAATATATCATCTCTCATAACCTAAGGGGAGGGATAAGAGAGGAGTTTAGGGGTTAAATTTAGGTTTGATGGTTAAGGTAAGGGAAAGGAGCAGGTTAGGTTTGAGGGTTAAGGTAAGAGGAGGGATAAGGTTAGGTCTGAGAATTAGGGTAAGGGGAGGGATAAGCTTAGGTTTGAGAGTTAAGGTAATGGGAGGAATAAAGTTAGTTTTAAGGGTCAAGGTAAGGGGAAGGATAAGGTTAGCTTTGGGGATTAAGGTAAGGGAAGATAAAAGCCTAGGTTTGTGGGTTAAGATAAGGGGAGGGATAGGCTTAAGTTTGAGGGTTAAGGTAAGAGGAGAAATAAGGTTAGGTTTGAGGGTTAGGGTAAGGGGAGGGATAAGCTTAGGTTTGAGAGTTAAGGTAATGGGAGGAATAAAGTTAGTTTTAAGGGTCAAGGTAAGGGGAAGGATAAGGTTAGGTTTGGGGATTAAGGTAAGGGAAGATATAAGCCTAGGTTTGAGGGTAAAGGTAAGGCGAGAGATAAGGTTAGGTCTAGGGGTCAAGGTAAGGAGAGGAGATAAGGAGCAGGAAAGGAGCAGGTTAGGCTTGGGGGTTAAGGTAAGGGAAGGGATAAGCCTAGGTTTTAGGGTTAAGGTAAGGGGAGGGATAAGGTTAGGTTTGAGGGTAAAGGTAAGGGGAATAATTTCGTTAGGCTTAAGGGTCAAGGTAAGTGGAAGGATAAGGTTAAGTTTGAGGGTTAAGATAAGGGGAGGGTAAAAGTAAGGAGAGGGATAAGGTTAGGTTTGAGGGATAAGGTCGGGTTTGAGGGTTAGGAAGATAAGGCGAGGGATAAGGTCGGGTTTGAGGGTTAGGAAGATAAGGCAAGGGATAAGGTTAGGTTTGAGGGTTAAGGTAAGGGGAGGGATAAGGTTAGGTTTGAGGGTTAAGAAGATAAGGCGAGGGATAAGGTCGGGTTTGAGGGTTAGGAAGATAAGGCGAGGGATAAGGTTAGGTTTGAGGGTTAAGGTAAGGGGAGGGATAAGGTTAGGGGTATGATAACGATAGGTTTAGGGATAGGGAAGAAGTTTTAGAAAGGAAAATGATGATGTCATTTTCATTGTTTCCTATGCAGAATCCACAATTAAAGAAGAGAGTGAGCAGAAAACTGAGACACATCGAATCTCACTGGAGGTCCAAGACACCTTCTCTTTCCTGGACAGCCAAGACACAAGTCTTGATGAGACAAGATCTGTCTGTAAAGCTGCGGAGGAGAAACCCATAGAGAGAACAGAGGAATACTCTGCAGAGGAGAAACCCACAGAGAGAACAGAGGAATACTCTGCGGAGGAGAAACCCATAGAGAGAACAGAGGAATACTCTGCAGAGGAGAACCCCACAGAACCAATAGTAGAATACTCTGCGGACAGCGAAATGCTGCAATATGATCTTCAACACAACATTCAGGCAAGTGTTGTCCATAGCCAGAAGAAGTGCTAGCTCTGCAGTTCAGACCATAAGTCCTGGACTCCGAGAAGTGTCCTAGCTTACATCTAGGAATATTTCCCTCATAGCGTATCTCTCTGCCTCTCAGAGGCAGACAAGGAACAGTTGTATACAGAATAAATAATAATGACATTTGGGTTAGGGTCCATGTTGCCATAGTCTCTCTACACTGTGCGTCTATCCATATTATTATCTATATTTATGGATCATTTATCACAAAGACCTTGACTTGTGACATGACATGTCCTTTATAGGGCCCACCCTCATTTCCACCACCTTTCCCCACTGGAACGCAATCTCACCATCCCCCTGCCATACACCTAACCTGTGGTCGCATAGATCACTGTCACTCTAGTTAGACCATAGGGGCTAAGAAGACAATTAATAATTCATGTTATGTGACCACGCCTTCTATTCCCTGGAGGATGGGCTAAATCTAATATATATCCTTTCTTATCATTCAGATGGAGGAGTTTTCTGTGGAGCCACCCCAGGATGATCCCTGTACAGAAGATGAGTCGGATCAGATGTACTTCACTCCGGCAGGCTGCTTGGACAATGAGGACCCACTGAGGACCTGGCATGACAGCTTGGAAGATGTTTATCTAAGTGCTTACGATGACCTGAGCCCCTTATCTGAGAAATCGAATGATCTTTATGAGCTGGAGGAAAAAAAAAACAAGAGGCCCAAGGAGAAGGAAAGGATGGAGGAGAAGACGTCTCATGGACCTCCTGACACAACCACAGATGGACAGGAAGAAGCTCTGTGTGATTTTCAAAAGCCTATTAGTCAGCCAGACATGGTTGATGGATCAAACAATACCCAGAGAGGTAAGGAGAATCAGTGCAGTCCACAATGTAATGAAATAGATGGAACCACATCAGAGGTCATCAGTTCTATTGAAGAACCCGGCTACTGTACAGAGAGAGATGATATAACTTGTGTTCATGAAGACAATCCAGGCAAAGAGACAGAGGAGAGCTCCAATTCTGGAGATGTAACTCCAGGCCCCAATCTGGAGGACAAAGACAGTGTGGAGGAGAAGGGCCAGGAGGAAATCTCCGTCCTTCTCAAACTACAAGATGGTGCCATTGGCAAAAAGGATGATATGCTGGAGTTAGAAGCAATGTTATTAGATTTATGTTCTCCAGATTTACTTCTCCCTGAATATTACAGCAAGGACATTCCACCGGTGGTTGAGTTTAAAGATAAAGACTTGGATTGCCCAGAACAGCAGGAGCTTGATCTATACAACCAGGAAGTGCTACTGATGAACCAACCAACCGTAATTAACCTGGATCTGGCAGATGTACGAGATCCTCAATATCATGACGGAGATGTCCCTCTAATACAGGATCCCCAATATCATGACAGTGATGTCCCTCTAGTACAGGATCCCCAATATCATGACAGTGATGTCCCTCTGGTACAGGATCCTCAATATCATGGTGGTAATGTCCCTCTGGCACATCAGCTTACATTGAAGAACTTGGACTCTCCTAAACATCATGACAAAGATGACATTTTGCTGGAAAAAGACATGGAATCCCACTCCGAGACAGTACGGCTTGGCTTAGAATGTGATGAAGATTTGAATATTGTAGAGGATAATATGACTCCAAAGACTACTGAGAATAAAGAAGAACCTCCATGCTGCCCATCAGACACCCCCGTACATGATAATCCTCAGCCAACAGCTGATAATACAATAAACATGACTGAAAATATTTGTTTGCCGGAAATAGTATCTCCTGACACAGCTGAAGATCAACATCAGGAAAATGAAGCAAGTTCTTGGGAAGAAGATAGATCCACTATTGGGAACCAATTGCAGGACAGTGAAAGCTCACTATGTGACCTTGACTCACCCCATGAGATGATACAAAAAGATGGTTTGTCTGATACAGTAACTATGACCCTCCAGATAGATAATCCGGGTTCAGGTACTCCCCACTATAGATCAAGTGAACCCCAACTACTAAACAGCCAAATCTCTTCTTTCAAAGAGCAGCAACCATCAAACTCCACCAAGTCTCCAGCCAGATCAGAAAGCTCAGGAGCTTCCAGCATGAACCCAGATGGAAGTGTCACCATGAAACTGGCTTTCAGCCCAAATAAAGTTCAGCATGTCAAATCTGTGCCAGTGGTACCACCAAAACCCCAGTTTGCCAAGCTGCCCCCAGCTCTTAAGAGTAAATTGCATGCTAGTTCCTTTATATCCACAACCAGAGATACACCGAAGTCAGACAAAGCTGTTGGCTTAGAGCCTGCAGAATCAGGAATTGACTGCACCCCAAAAAGGAGAGCCAGCTGGAGGAACGCCACCAGTGTGTCTTTTGATACGGCAATGGCTCTAGCCAAAGATCGTCAGCAGTCCCAAAACCCAGTTAGGCGCATGCAAACATATTGCATTGGAGATTCTTTTGATGTCATGGACTCTAAGATGGAAAACTCACCCAACTTTCCCAAATTTACTATAAAGGCAGCCAGCAGCAGGACACACAGGCCACTTAGCTGTATGTCTTCTGCCGAGGCCGAATATAGAGGAAATAACTTTATACAGGAAGATCTGAACACTCTGTCCATACATGGAGCCCAATCTCAGTTCCAGCAGGAAGTCTACACCAAGGAATTTCCCCAGAGGAACCGCCTTAGCATGCCAAGGATAGGCCAACAGTCCACCGACGATGTCCACATACATGCAGCTTGTCACCAACGCCGGTCCCTGCTCTGAATATCATGTGACTGCTCCCATCCAATGAGCCATTTACTGCAATTCATTGAGGAATATGAGGGTCGTGTAATATGAGGGTCGTGTAATATGAGGGTCGTGTTGTGCAAATGGTGACCGAGCCTGGATGTTCCTTAATAATTTTTCCTTTTATTTTATGACCCTGGACTGTATATGACTTCCATCATTCTATAACTTAACCATAAATGTACATTCTGTAAAGGAACGTCACCTTTATAATATGGAATACCATGCAGAACACATGTATGGATGAGCACGGCTTATAGAACAATCTGGAAGTGGGCGGAGCCTGAACACAGAACGCCAACTATCCATTATCAGGTCAGAAAGTAATGGAATGTCAATGTATGTAAATCTACCGATCTGTACAATAATAAACGTGTGAGACACCTGTCTGTCCGATCCTTGTCTGTACATGAGAGGACCCCCATCTACCGTATAGAGGGGTGATATATACACCTTGTACCCCCTGTGTACCCTATATGTGTATACTATATATAGAGACACCTGTCTGTCCGATCCTTGTCTGTACATGAGAGGACCCCCCATCCATCGTATAGAGGGGTGATATATACACCTTGTACCCCCTGTGTACCCTATATGTGTATACTATATATAGAGACACCTGTCTGTCCGATCCTTGTCTGTACATGAGAGGACCCCCCATCCATCGTATAGAGGGGTGATATATACACCTTGTACCCCCTGTGTACCCTATATGTGTATACTATATATAGAGACACCTGTCTGTCCGAGCCTTGTCTGTACATGAGAGGACCCCCCATCCATCGTATAGAGGGGTGATACATACACCTTGTACCCCCTGTGTACCCTATATGTGTATACTATATATAGAGACACCTGTCTGTCCGAGCCTTGTCTGTACATGAGAGGACCCCCCATCCATCGTATAGAGGGGTGATATATACACCTTGTACCCCCTGTGTACCCTATATGTGTATACTATATATAGAGACACCTGTCTGTCCGAGCCTTGTCTGTACATGAGAGGACCCCCCATCTACAGTATAGAGGGGTGATACATACACCTTGTACCCCCTGTGTACCCTATATGTGTATACTATATATAGAGACACCTGTCTGTCCGATCCTTGTCTGTACATGAGAGGACCCCCATCTACCGTATAGAGGGGTGATACATACACCTTGTACCTCCTGTGTACCCTATATGTGTATACTATATATAGAGACACCTGTCTGTCCGATCCTTGTCTGTACATGAGAGGACCCCCCATCCATCGTATAGAGGGGTGATATATACACCTTGTACCCCCTGTGTACCCTATATGTGTATACTATATATAGAGACACCTGTCTGTCCGATCCTTGTCTGTACATGAGAGGACCCCCATCTACCGTATAGAGGGGTGATATATACACCTTGTACCTCCTGTGTACCCTATATGTGTATACTATATATAGAGACACCTGTCTGTCCGAGCCTTGTCTGTACATGAGAGGACCCCCCATCCATCGTATAGAGGGGTGATATATACACCTTGTACCCCCTGTGTACCCTATATGTGTATACTATATATAGAGACACCTGTCTGTCCGATCCTTGTCTGTACATGAGAGGACCCCCATCTACCGTATAGAGGGGTGATATATACACCTTGTACCCCCTGTGTACCCTATATGTGTATACTATATATAGAGACACCTGTCTGTCCGATCCTTGTCTGTACATGAGAGGACCCCCCATCCATCGTATAGAGGGGTGATACATACACCTTGTACCCCCTGTGTACCCTATATGTGTATACTATATATAGAGACACCTGTCTGTCCGATCCTTGTCTGTACATGAGAGGACCCCCCATCTACCATATAGAGGGGTGATATATACACCTTGTACCCCCTGTATACCCTATATGTGTATACTATATATAGAGACACCTGTCTGTCCGATCCTTGTCTGTACATGAGAGGACCCCCCATCTACCGTATAGAGGGGTGATATATACACCTTGTACCCCCTGTGTACCCTATATGTGTATACTATATATAGAGACACCTGTCTGTCCGAGCCTTGTCTGTACATGAGAGGACCCCCCATCTACCGTATAGAGGGGTGATATATACACCTTGTACCCCCTGTGTACCCTATATGTGTATACTATATATAGAGACGCCTGTCTGTCCGAGCCTTGTCTGTACATGAGAGGACCCCCCATCCATCGTATAGAGGGGTGATATATACACCTTGTACCCCCTGTGTACCCTATATGTGTATACTATATATAGAGACACCTGTCTGTCCGAGCCTTGTCTGTACATGAGAGGACCCCCATCTACCGTATAGAGGGGTGATATATACACCTTGTACCTCCTGTGTACCCTATATGTGTATACTATATATAGAGACACCTGTCTGTTCGATCCTTGTCTGTACATGAGAGGACCCCCATCCATCGTATAGAGGGGTGATATATACACCTTGTACCTCCTGTGTACCCTATATGTGTATACTATATATAGAGACACCTGTCTGTCCGAGCCTTGTCTGTACATGAGAGGACCCCCATCCATCGTATAGAGGGGTGATATATACACCTTGTACCCCCTGTGTACCTTATATGTGTATACTATATATAGAGACACCTGTCTGTCCGATCCTTGTCTGTACATGAGAGGACCCCCCATCCATCGTATAGAGGGGTGATATATACACCTTGTACCCCCTGTGTACCCTATATGTGTATACTATATATAGAGACACCTGTCTGTCCGATCCTTGTCTGTACATGAGAGGACCCCCCATCCATCGTATAGAGGGGTGATATATACACCTTGTACCCCCTGTGTACCCTATATGTGTATACTATATATAGAGACACCTGTCTGTCCGAGCCTTGTCTGTACATGAGAGGACCCCCCATCTACTGTATAGAGGGGTGATACATACACCTTGTACCCCCTGTGTACCCTATATGTGTATACTATATATAGAGACACCTGTCTGTCCGAGCCTTGTCTGTACATGAGAGGACCCCCCATCCATCGTATAGAGGGGTGATATATACACCTTGTACCCCCTGTGTACCCTATATGTGTATACTATATATAGAGACACCTGTCTGTCCGATCCTTGTCTGTACATGAGAGGACCCCCCATCTACCGTATAGAGGGGTGATATATACACCTTGTACCTCCTGTGTACCCTATATGTGTATACTATATATAGAGACACCTGTCTGTCCGATCCTTGTCTGTACATGAGAGGACCCCCCATCCATCGTATAGAGGGGTGATATATACACCTTGTACCCCCTGTGTACCCTATATGTGTATACTATATATAGAGACACCTGTCTGTCTGATCCTTGTCTGTACATGAGAGGACCCCCCATCCATCGTATAGAGGGGTGATATATACACCTTGTACCCCCTGTATACCCTATATGTGTATACTATATATAGAGACACCTGTCTGTCCGAGCCTTGTCTGTACATGAGAGGACCCCCCATCCACTGTATAGAGGGGTGATATATACACCTTGTACCCCCTGTGTACCCTATATGTGTATACTATATATAGAGACACCTGTCTGTCCGAGCCTTGTCTGTACATGAGAGGACCCCCCATCTACCGTATAGAGGGGTGATATATACACCTTGTACCCCCTGTGTACCCTATATGTGTATACTATATATAGAGACACCTGTCTGTCCGATCCTTGTCTGTACATGAGAGGACCCCCCATCCATCGTATAGAGGGGTGATATATACACCTTGTACCCCCTGTGTACCCTATATGTGTATACTATATATAGAGACGCCTGTCTGTCCGATCCTTGTCTGTACATGAGAGGACCCCCCATCCATCGTATAGAGGGGTGATATATACACCTTGTACCCCCTGTGTACCCTATATGTGTATACTATATATAGAGACACCTGTCTGTCCGAGCCTTGTCTGTACATGAGAGGACCCCCATCCACTGTATAGAGGGGTGATATATACACCTTGTACCCCCTGTGTACCCTATATGTGTATACTATATATAGAGACACCTGTCTGTCCGAGCCTTGTCTGTACATGAGAGGACCCCCCATCTACCGTATAGAGGGGTGATATATACACCT
Source organism: Aquarana catesbeiana (assembly GCA_037953035.1). Taxonomy (NCBI): domain Eukaryota; kingdom Metazoa; phylum Chordata; class Amphibia; order Anura; family Ranidae; genus Aquarana; species Aquarana catesbeiana. The sequence goes on from JBBHAA010003357.1 coordinate 112,783, forward strand.
TGTACCCCCTGTGTACCCTATATGTGTATACTATATATAGAGACACCTGTCTGTCCGAGCCTTGTCTGTACATGAGAGGACCCCCCATCTACCGTATAGAGGGGTGATATATACACCTTGTACCTCCTGTGTACCTTATATGTGTATACTATATATAGAGACACCTGTCTGTCCGATCCTTGTCTGTACATGAGAGGACCCCCCATCTACCGTATAGAGGGGTGATATATACACCTTGTACCCCCTGTGTACCCTATATGTGTATACTATATATAGAGACACCTGTCTGTCCGAGCCTTGTCTGTACATGAGAGGACCCCCATCTACCGTATAGAGGGGTGATACATACACCTTGTACCCCCTGTGTACCCTATATGTGTATACTATATATAGAGACACCTGTCTGTCCGATTCTTGTCTGTACATGAGAGGACCCCCCATCCATCATATAGAGGGGTGATATATACACCTTGTACCCCCTGTGTACCCTATATGTGTATACTATATATAGAGACACCTGTCTGTCTGATCCTTGTCTGTACATGAGAGGACCCCCCATCTACCGTATAGAGGGGTGATATATACACCTTGTACCCCCTGTGTACCCTATATGTGTATACTATATATAGAGACACCTGTCTGTCCGAGCCTTGTCTGTACATGAGAGGACCCCCATCTACCGTATAGAGGGGTGATACATACACCTTGTACCCCCTGTGTACCCTATATGTGTATACTATATATAGAGACACCTGTCTGTCCGATTCTTGTCTGTACATGAGAGGACCCCCCATCCATCATATAGAGGGGTGATATATACACCTTGTACCCCCTGTGTACCCTATATGTGTATACTATATATAGAGACACCTGTCTGTCCGAGCCTTGTCTGTACATGAGAGGACCCCCATCTACCGTATAGAGGGGTGATATATACACCTTGTACCCCCTGTGTACCCTATATGTGTATACTATATATAGAGACACCTGTCTGTCCGAGCCTTGTCTGTACATGAGAGGACCCCCCATCCATCGTATAGAGGGGTGATATATACACCTTGTACCCCCTGTGTACCCTATATGTGTATACTATATATAGAGACACCTGTCTGTCCGAGCCTTGTCTGTACATGAGAGGACCCCCCATCTACTGTATAGAGGGGTGATATATACACCTTGTACCTCCTGTGTACCCTATATGTGTATACTATATATAGAGACACCTGTCTGTCCGAGCCTTGTCTGTACATGAGAGGACCCCCCATCCATCGTATAGAGGGGTGATATATACACCTTGTACCCCCTGTGTACCCTATATGTGTATACTATATATAGAGACACCTGTCTGTCCGATCCTTGTCTGTACATGAGAGGACCCCCCATCCATCGTATAGAGGGGTGATATATACACCTTGTACCCCCTGTGTACCCTATATGTGTATACTATATATAGAGACACCTGTCTGTCCGAGCCTTGTCTGTACATGAGAGGACCCCCCATCCATCGTATAGAGGGGTGATATATACACCTTGTACCCCCTGTGTACCCTATATGTGTATACTATATATAGAGACACCTGTCTGTCCGATCCTTGTCTGTACATGAGAGGACCCCCATCTACCGTATAGAGGGGTGATACATACACCTTGTACCCCCTGTGTACCCTATATGTGTATACTATATATAGAGACACCTGTCTGTCCGATCCTTGTCTGTACATGAGAGGACCCCCCATCCACTGTATAGAGGGGTGATATATACACCTTGTACCCCCTGTGTACCCTATATGTGTATACTATATATAGAGACACCTGTCTGTCCGAGCCTTGTCTGTACATGAGAGGACCCCCCATCTACCGTATAGAGGGGTGATACATACACCTTGTACCCCCTGTGTACCCTATATGTGTATACTATATATAGAGACACCTGTCTGTCCGAGCCTTGTCTGTACATGAGAGGACCCCCATCTACCGTATAGAGGGGTGATATATACACCTTGTACCCCCTGTGTACCCTATATGTGTATACTATATATAGAGACACCTGTCTGTCCGATCCTTGTCTGTACATGAGAGGATCCCCCATCCATCGTATAGAGGGGTGATACATACACCTTGTACCCCCTGTGTACCCTATATGTGTATACTATATATAGAGACACCTGTCTGTCCGATCCTTGTCTGTACATGAGAGGACCCCCATCTACCGTATAGAGGGGTGATATATACACCTTGTACCCCCTGTGTACCCTATATGTGTATACTATATATAGAGACACCTGTCTGTCCGATCCTTGTCTGTACATGAGAGGACCCCCCATCCATCGTATAGAGGGGTGATACATACACCTTGTACCCCCTGTGTACCCTATATGTGTATACTATATATAGAGACACCTGTCTGTCCGATCCTTGTCTGTACATGAGAGGACCCCCATCTACCGTATAGAGGGGTGATATATACACCTTGTACCCCCTGTGTACCTTATATGTGTATACTATATATAGAGACACCTGTCTGTCCGATCCTTGTCTGTACATGAGAGGACCCCCCATCCATCGTATAGAGGGGTGATATATACACCTTGTACCCCCTGTGTACCCTATATGTGTATACTATATATAGAGACACCTGTCTGTCCGATCCTTGTCTGTACATGAGAGGACCCCCCATCCATCGTATAGAGGGGTGATATATACACCTTGTACCCCCTGTGTACCCTATATGTGTATACTATATATAGAGACGCCTGTCTGTCCGAGCCTTGTCTGTACATGAGAGGACCCCCCATCCACTGTATAGAGGGGTGATACATACACCTTGTACCCCCTGTGTACCCTATATGTGTATACTATATATAGAGACACCTGTCTGTCCGATCCTTGTCTGTACATGAGAGGACCCCCCATCTACCGTATAGAGGGGTGATATATACACCTTGTACCCCCTGTGTACCCTATATGTGTATACTATATATAGAGACACCTGTCTGTCCGAGCCTTGTCTGTACATGAGAGGACCCCCCATCCATCGTATAGAGGGGTGATATATACACCTTGTACCCCCTGTGTACCCTATATGTGTATACTATATATAGAGACACCTGTCTGTCCGAGCCTTGTCTGTACATGAGAGGACCCCCCATCTACTGTATAGAGGGGTGATATATACACCTTGTACCCCCTGTGTACCCTATATGTGTATACTATATATAGAGACACCTGTCTGTCCGATCCTTGTCTGTACATGAGAGGACCCCCCATCCATCGTATAGAGGGGTGATATATACACCTTGTACCCCCTGTGTACCCTATATGTGTATACTATATATAGAGACACCTGTCTGTCCGATCCTTGTCTGTACATGAGAGGACCCCCCATCCATCGTATAGAGGGGTGATATATACACCTTGTACCCCCTGTGTACCCTATATGTGTATACTATATATAGAGACACCTGTCTGTCCGAGCCTTGTCTGTACATGAGAGGACCCCCCATCCATCGTATAGAGGGGTGATATATACACCTTGTACCCCCTGTGTACCCTATATGTGTATACTATATATAGAGACACCTGTCTGTCCGATCCTTGTCTGTACATGAGAGGACCCCCATCTACCGTATAGAGGGGTGATATATACACCTTGTACCCCCTGTGTACCCTATATGTGTATACTATATATAGAGACACCTGTCTGTCCGAGCCTTGTCTGTACATGAGAGGACCCCCCATCCATCGTATAGAGGGGTGATATATACACCTTGTACCCCCTGTGTACCCTATATGTGTATACTATATATAGAGACACCTGTCTGTCCGATCCTTGTCTGTACATGAGAGGACCCCCATCTACCGTATAGAGGGGTGATATATACACCTTGTACCCCCTGTGTACCCTATATGTGTATACTATATATAGAGACACCTGTCTGTCCGAGCCTTGTCTGTACATGAGAGGACCCCCCATCTACCGTATAGAGGGGTGATATATACACCTTGTACCCCCTGTGTACCTTATATGTGTATACTATATATAGAGACACCTGTCTGTCCGAGCCTTGTCTGTACATGAGAGGACCCCCCATCCATCGTATAGAGGGGTGATATATACACCTTGTACCCCCTGTGTACCCTATATGTGTATACTATATATAGAGACACCTGTCTGTCCGAGCCTTGTCTGTACATGAGAGGACCCCCCATCCATCGTATAGAGGGGTGATATATACACCTTGTACCCCCTGTGTACCCTATATGTGTATACTATATATAGAGACACCTGTCTGTCCGATCCTTGTCTGTACATGAGAGGACCCCCATCTACCGTATAGAGGGGTGATATATACACCTTGTACCTCCTGTGTACCCTATATGTGTATACTATATATAGAGACACCTGTCTGTCCGATCCTTGTCTGTACATGAGAGGACCCCCCATCCATCGTATAGAGGGGTGATATATACACCTTGTACCCCCTGTGTACCCTATATGTGTATACTATATATAGAGACACCTGTCTGTCCGAGCCCTGTCTGTACATGAGAGGACCCCCCATCCATCGTATAGAGGGGTGATATATACACCTTGTACCCCCTGTGTACCCTATATGTGTATACTATATATAGAGACACCTGTCTGTCCGATCCTTGTCTGTACATGAGAGGACCCCCCATCCATCGTATAGAGGGGTGATACATACACCTTGTACCTCCTGTGTACCCTATATGTGTATACTATATATAGAGACACCTGTCTGTCCGAGCTTTGTCTGTACATGAGAGGACCCCCCATCCACTGTATAGAGGGGTGATATATACACCTTGTACCCCCTGTGTACCCTATATGTGTATACTATATATAGAGACACCTGTCTGTCCGATCCTTGTCTGTACATGAGAGGACCCCCCATCCATCGTATAGAGGGGTGATACATACACCTTGTACCTCCTGTGTACCCTATATGTGTATACTATATATAGAGACACCTGTCTGTCCGAGCTTTGTCTGTACATGAGAGGACCCCCATCTACCGTATAGAGGGGTGATATATACACCTTGTACCTCCTGTGTACCCTATATGTGTATACTATATATAGAGACACCTGTCTGTCCGATCCTTGTCTGTACATGAGAGGACCCCCCATCCATCGTATAGAGGGGTGATATATACACCTTGTACCCCCTGTGTACCCTATATGTGTATACTATATATAGAGACACCTGTCTGTCCGAGCCCTGTCTGTACATGAGAGGACCCCCCATCCATCGTATAGAGGGGTGATATATACACCTTGTACCCCCTGTGTACCCTATATGTGTATACTATATATAGAGACACCTGTCTGTCCGATCCTTGTCTGTACATGAGAGGACCCCCCATCTACCGTATAGAGGGGTGATATATACACCTTGTACCTCCTGTGTACCGCATACTATATATAAATGTATCTAAAATGTTATTTAGGTGGAAAATTGAATGCCACAAAAAATTGAAATTAAGAATTAAGAATTAAAAATAAAGTCCAGATATCTCCTATGATGGAAAAAAAAAACTCCAGATCGCCAGAATACTTCAACATATATGGATGAAATGACAGTCCAAAAAATCACAAGAGTAAGTTGCCCTTACCAGAACGCCAAACAAAATAGACGGATGGCTTAAACCCAGCCAGGGCCTTTGGGATGGAAACCGATCTGCTTTGTCCAGATTCAAGATTTGATTCCCTCAGTAAATGTAGAAGAAAAAATAACAAAAAAGCTAGCCATAGTGTAGTATGGTTATAAACCTGTGTGGACATACAAACGTACCAACACCCTGGGGTGCACACAAAAAACAAAGGGTGATATCCCACCACCGTGGCTGTAAATTGCGCTTACCGACTCACAGTGGTAGCATGACTAGCAGCCACTGCTAGTCATGTACTGAGGACATGGATTTCCTGGCTACAGAGGGCGAATCAATCATTTCTTGTCACCTATCAATCAATTCCTAGTGTGATATAGAGCCTAGCTACCACTGTGAGTCGGTAAGCGCAATTTACAGCCACGGTGGTGGGATATCACCCTTTGTTTTTTGTGTGCACCCCAGGGTGTTGGTACGTTTGTATGTTCACACAGGTTTATAACCATACTACACTATGGCTAGCTTTTTTGTTATTTTTTCTTCTACATTTACTGAGGGAATCAAATCTTGAATCTGGACAAAGCAGATCGGTTTCCATCCCAAAGGCCCTGGCTGGGTTTAAGCCATCCGTCTATTTTGTTTGGCGTTCTGGTAAGGGCAACTTACTCTTGTGATTTTTTGGACTGTCATTTCATCCATATATGTTGAAGTATTCTGGCGATCTGGAGTTTTTTTTTCCATCATAGGAGATATCTGGACTTTATTTTTAATTCTTAATTCTTAATTTCAATTTTTTGTGGCATTCAATTTTCCACCTAAATAACGTTTTAGATAACGTAATAAGTATTTAGCACGGTTTATTATTTTTACATTGCTATTTGGTGTTGTCGCACTGTTTACTGCTGCTTATTTTTACAATTTTTTCCAGCGCGGAATTTTTTATTGTATATATAAATGTATGTACGCCACTTGTGTAGAGTATATATTATGGAATTCATGGTATACACACCGATCAGCCAAAAGCTTTTGACCCGTAGAGAAATGGACTTCACTAGACCTCTGAAGGTACGCTGTGGTATCTGGAACCGAGTCGTCAGTAGCAGATCCTTTAAATCAGTTGAACGCCCGACCAAAAAAATAAATAAACCTGTAAGGCGAAGGCATAATGAGCTAGTATGGATCGCATAGAACGAAGCCCCCGCACCGTCTCCCCATCAACGCTGAGGGAGCTGACATGTTCCCTCTCCATTCCCTCTCCGCTCCGACGCTGTGAGTGGCTGAAGCCACGATGACATCACTCCCGCGCATGCATGGGAGTCCTCCGTTCCGGCAAGGAGCTCTGAATTTCCGGCTGCATCCGCCCATGCGCCGCTGACTTCAGCGGCGCATGGGCGGACGTAGGTAAAAATCACAAATCGGGGTATACAACAACTTTAAGTCCAGTAAGTTGGGAGGTGGGGCATTAATGTACCAGACTTGTTTTTCCAGCACATCCCACAGATTCTTCATTGGATCGAGATCTGGAGAACTTAGAGGATAAAGTCTAAACGAAACAGCGCACACACACACACACACACACACATGGGTTAGACTTGTATCTTTTTTCAACCTCACCAACTATGACTATGACTAATTCATTGTTGTGTTCTTCAAACCATTAATGAACCATTTTTCAGGGTGGCAGGACACATTATCCTGTAAAAAGAGGCCACTGCCATCAGGGAATGCATTTCTATGGTGGGGTGTACCTAATCACCAATAATGTATGGGTAGGTGGTACATGTCAAGTAACATCCACATGTATGAAAGGAACCAAGGTGTTCAAGCAGAACATTGCCCAAAGCCTCACACTGCCTCCACCGGCTTGTCTTCTTCCCATATTACATCCTGTTACCATCTCTTCCCCAGGTAAGTAGGTAAGAGACACACCCGGCCATCCACATGATGTAAAAGAAAACTTAATTTATCAGACCAGGCCACCTTCGTTCATTGCTCTGTGGTCCAGGTCTGATGCTGATGTGCCCATGTTAGGGGCTTTCAGCTGTGGACACAGGTCAGCATAGACACCCTGAAAGGTCTGCGGCTACAAAGCCCCATACACACCCCACCGTGATGCTCTGTGTGACACCTTTCTATCAGAACCAGCATTCACTTTTTCACCAATTTGAACTCCAGTGGCTCTTCTATTGGATCTGACTATATGGGCCAGCCTTTCCTCCCCACCTCCATCAATGAGCCTTCCCTCCCCACCATCATCAATGAGCCTTCCCCCCCACCTCCATCAATGAGCCTTTCCTCCCCACCTTAATCAATGAGCCTTCCCTCCCCACCTTCATCAATGAGCCTTCTCTCCCCACCTTCATCAATGAGCCTCCCCCCACCTCCATCAATGAGCCTTCCCTCCCCACCATCATCAATGAGCCTTCCCCCCCACCTCCATCAATGAGCCTTTCCTCCCCACCTTCATCAATGAGCCTTCCCTCCCCCACCTTCATCAATGAGCCTCCCCCCACCTCCATCAAAGAGCCTTCCCTCCCCACCATCATCAATGAGCCTTCCCCCCCACCTCCATCAATGAGCCTTTCCTCCCCACCTTCATCAATGAGCCTTCTCTCCCCACCTTCATCAATGAGCCTCCCCCCACCTCCATCAAAGAGCCTTCCCTCCCCACCATCATCAATGAGCCTTCCCCCCCACCTCCATCAATGAGCCTTCCCTCCCCACCTTCATCAATGAGCCTTCCCCCCCACCTCCATCAATGAGCCTTCCCTCCCCACCATCATCAATGAGCCTCCCCCCCACCTCCATCAATGAGCCTTCCCTCCCCACCTCCATCAATGAGCCTTCCCCCCTACCTCCATCAATGAGCCTTCCCTCCCCACCTTCATCAATGAGCCTTTCCTCCTCACCTCCATCAATGAGCCTTCCCTCCCACCTCCATCAATGAGCCTTCCCTCCCCACCTCCATCAATGAGCCTTCCCTCCCCCACCTCCATCAATAAGCCTTCCCTCTCCACCTCCATCAATGAGCCTTCCCTCCACCTCCATCAATGAGCCTTCCCTCTACACCTCCATCAATGAGCCTTCCCTCCTCACCTCCATCAATGAGCCTTCCCTCCCCACCTCCATCAATGAGCCATCCCTCCCCACCTCCATCAATGAGCCTTCCCTCCCAACCTCCATGAATGAGCCTCCCCCCCACCTCCATCAATGAGCCTTCTCTCCCCACCTCCATCAATAAGCCTTCCCTCCCCAACTCCATCAATGAGCCTTCCCTCTCCACCTTCAACAATGAGCCTTCCCTCCCCACCTCCATCAATGAGCCCCCTCCACCCGCCATCAATGATCTTCCCTCCCCACCTTCATCAATGAGCCTTCCCTCCCCACCTTCATCAATGAGCCATCCCTCCCCACCTCTATCAATGAGCCTTCCCTCCCCACCTCCATCAATAAGCCCCCTCCACCCGCCATCAATGATCTTCCCTCCCCAACTCCATCAATGAGCCTTCCCTCCCCAACTCCATCAATAAGCCCCCTCCACCCGCCATCAATGATCTTCCCTCCCCACCTCCATCAATGAGCCTTCCCTCCCCACCTCCGTCAATGAGCCTTCCCTCCCCACCTTCATCAATGAGCCTTCCCTCCCCCCACCTCCATCAATGAGCCTTCCTTCCCCACCTCCATCAATGAGCCTTTGCTCCCCACCTCCATCAATGAGCCTTCCCTCTCCAACTCCATCAATGAGCCTTCCCTCCCCAACTCCATCAATGAGCCTTCTCTCCCCACCTTCATCAATGAGCCTTCCCTCCCCACCTTCATCAATGAGCCTTCCCTCCCCCACCTCCATCAAGGAGCCTTCCCTCCCCCACCTTCATCAATGAGCCTTCCCTCCCCACCTCCACGAATGAGCTTTCCCTCCCCACCTCCATGAATGGGCCTTCCCTCCCCACCTCTATCAATGAGCCTTCCCTCCCCACCTTCATCAATGAGTCTTCCCTCCCCCCACCTCCATCAATGAGCCTTCCCTCCCCACCTCTATCAATGAGCCTTCAATTCCCACCTTCATCAATGAGCCTCCCCCCCACCTCCATCAATGAGCCTTCCATCCCCCACCTCCATCAATGAGACTTCCCTCCCCACATCCATCAATGAGCCTTCCCTCTCCACCTCCATCAATGAGCCTTCCCTCCCCACCTCCATCAATGAGCCTTCTCTCCTCACCTCCATCAATGAGCCTTCCCTCCCCACCTTCATCAATGAGCCTTCCCTCCCCACCTTCATCAATGAGCCTTTCCTCCCCACCTCCATCAATGAGGCTTCCCTCCCCACCTTCATCAATGAGTCTTCCCTCCCCCTACCTCCATCAATGAGCCTTCCCTCCCCACCTTTATCAATGAGCCTTCCCTTCCCACCTTCATCAATGAGCCTTCCCTCCACCTCCATCAATGAGCCTTCCCTCCCCCACCTCCATCAATGAGCCTTCCCTCCCCACCTCCATCAATGATCCTTCCCTCTCCACCTCCATCAATGAGCCTTCCCTCCCCACCTCCATCAATAAGCCCCCTCCACCCGCCATCAATGATCTTCCCTCCCCACCTCCATCAATGAGCCTTCCCTCCCCAACTCCATCAATGATCCTTCCCTCCCCACCTCCGTCAATGAGCCTTCCCTCCCCACCTCCATCAATGAGCCTTCCCTCCCCAACTCCATCAATGATCCTTCCCTCCCCACCTCCGTCAATGAGCCTTCCCTCCCCACCTTCATCAATGAGCCTTCCCTCCCCCCACCTCCATCAATGAGCCTTCCTTCCCCACCTCCATCAATGAGCCTTTGCTCCCCACCTCCATCAATGAGCCTTTCCTCCCCAACTCCATCAATGAGCCTTCCCTCCCCAACTCCATCAATGAGCCTTCCCTCCCCACCTTCATCAATGAGCCTCCCCCCCCACCTCCATCAATGAGCCTTCCCTCCCCCACCTGCATCAATGAGCCTTCCCTCCCCACCTCCATGAATGAGCTTTCCCTCCCCACCTCCAAAAATGGGCCTTCCCTCCCCACCTTTATCAATGAGCCTTCCCTCCCCACCTTCATCAATGAGTCTTCCCTCCCCACCTCTATCAATGAGCCTTCTCTCCTCACCTCCATCAATGAGCCTTCCCTCCCCACCTTCATCAATGAGCCTTCCCTCCCCACCTTTATCAATGAGCCTTTCCTCCCCACCTCCATCAATGAGCCTTCCCTCCCCACCTCTATCAATGAGCCTTCCCTTCCCACCTTCATCAATGAGCCTTCCCTCCCCCACCTCCATCAATGAGCCTTCCCTCCCCACCTCCATCAATGAGCCTTCCCTCCCCACCTCCATCAATGAGCCTTCCCTCCCCACCTTCATCAATGAGCCTTCCCTCCCCACCTTCATCAATGAGCCTTTCCTCCCCACCTCCATCAATGAGCCTTCCCTCCCCACCTCCATCAATGAGCCTTCCCTCCTCACCTCCATCAAGGAGCCTTCCCCCCACCTTCATCAATGAGCCTTCCCTCCCCACCTCCATCAATGAGCCTTCTCTCCTCACCTCCATCAATGAGCCTTCCCTCCCCACCTTCATCAATGAGCCTTCCCTCCCCACCTTCATCAATGAGCATTCCCTCCCCACCTCCATCAATGAGCCTTCTCTCCCCACCTCCATCAATGAGCCTTCCCTCCCCACCTCCATCAATGATCCTTCCCTCTCCACCTCCATCAATGAGCCTTCCCTCCCCACCTTCATCAATAAGCCCCCTCCACCCGCCATCAATGATCTTCCCTCCCCACCTCCATCAATGAGCCTTCCCTCCCCAACTCCATCAATGATCCTTCCCTCTCCACCTCCGTCAATGAGCCTTCCCTCCCCACCTTCATCAATGAGCCTTCCCTCCCCCCACCTCCATCAATGAGCCTTCCTTCCCCACCTCCATCAATGAGCCTTCCCTCCCCAACTCCATCAATGAGCCTTCCCTCCCCACCTTCATCAATGAGCCTCCCCCCCACTTCCATGAATGGGCCTTCCCTCTCCAACCTCCATAAATGGGCCTTCCCTCCCCACCTCTATCAATGAGCCTTCCCTCCCCACCTTCATCAATGAGTCTTCCCTCCCCCCACCTCCATCAATGAGCCTTCCCTTCCCACCTCTATCAATGAGCCTTCCCTTCCCACCTTCATCAATGAGCCTCCCCCCCACCTCCATCAATGAGCCTTCCCTCCCCCACCTCTATCAATGAGCCTTCCCTCCCCACCTCCATCAATGAGCCTTCCCTCTCCACCTCCATCAACGAGCCTTCCCTCCCCACCTCCATCAATGAGCCTTCTCTCCTCACCTCCATCAATGAGCCTTCCCTCCCCACCTTCATCAATGAGCCTTCCCTCCCCACCTTCATCAATGAGCATTCCCTCCCCACCTCCATCAATGAGCCTTCTCTCCCCATCTCCATCAATGAGCCTTCCCTCCCCACCTCCATCAATGAGCCTTCCCCCCCCACCTCCATCAATGAGCCTTCCCCCCCACCTCCATAAATGAGCCTTCCCTCCCCACCTCCATCAATGAGCCTTTGCTCCCCACCTCCATCAATGAGCCTTCCCTCCCCACCTCCATCAATGAGCCCTCCCTCCCCACCTCCATCAATGAGCCTTCCCTCCCCACCTTCATCAATGAGCCTTCCCTCCCCACCTTCATCAATGAGTATTCCCTTCTCACCCCCATCAATGAGCCTTCCCTCCCCACCTTCATCAATGAGCCTTCCCTCCTCACCTCCATCAATGAGCCTTCCCTCCCCACCTCCATCAATGAGCCCCCTCCACCTCCATCAATGAGCCCCCACCACCCGCCATCAATGATCTTCCCTCCCCACCTCCATCAATGAGCCTTCTCTCCCCACCTCCATCAATAAGCCTTCCCTCCCCACCTCCATCAATGAGCCTTCCCTCCCCCACCTCCATCAATGAGCCTTCCCTCCCCATCTCCATCAATGATCCTTCCCTCCCCACCTCCATCAATGAGCCTTCCCACCCACCTCCATCAATGAGCCTTCCCTCCTCACCTCCATCAATGAGCCTTCTCCCCCCATCTCCATCAATGAGCCTTCCCTCCCCACCTCCATCAATGCGCCTTCCCTCCCCACCTCCATCAATGAGCCTTCCCCCCCACCTCCATCAATGAGCCTTCCCTCCCCACCTCCATCAATGAGCCTTTGCTCCCCACCTCCATTAATGAGCCTTCCCTCCCCACCTCCATCAATGAGCCTTCCCTCCCCACCTCCATCAATGAGCCTTCCCTCCCCACCTTCATCAATGAGCCTCCCCCCCCACCTCCATGAGTGAGCCTTCCCTCCTCACCTCCATGAATGAGCCTGCCGTCCCCACCTCCATCAATGAGCCTTCCCTCCCCCACCTCCATCAATGAGCCTTTCCACCACCTCCATCAATGAGCCTTCCCTCCCCACCTCCATCAATGAGCCTCCCCCCCACCTCCATCAATGAGCCTTCCCTCCCCACCTCCATCAATGAGCCTTCCCTCCCAACCTCCATCAATGAGCCCCCCCCCACCTCCATGAATGAGCCTTCCCTCCCCACCTCCATGAATGAGCCTTCCCTCTCCACCTCCATCGATGAGCCTTCCCTCCCCACCTTCATCAATAAGCCCCCTCCACCCGCCATCAATGATCTTCCCTCCCCACCTCCATCAATGAGCCTTCCCTCCCCAACTCCATCAATGATTCTTCCCTCTCCACCTCCATCAATGAGCCTTCCCTCCCCACCTTCATCAATGAGCCTTCCCTCCCCCCACCTCCATCAATGAGCCTTCCTTCCCCACCTCCATCAATGAGCCTTCCCTCCCCAACTCCATCAATGAGCCTTCCCTCCCCACCTTCATCAATGAGCCTCCCCCCCACTTCCATGAATGAGCCTTCCCTCTCCACCTCCATAAATGGGCCTTCCCTCCCCACCTCTATCAATGAGCCTTCCCTCCCACCTTCATCAATGAGTCTTCCCTCCCCCCACCTCCATCAATGAGCCTTCCCTTCCCACCTTCATCAATGAGCCTCCCCCCACCTCCATCAATGAGCCTTCCCTCCCCCACCTCCATCAATGAGCCTTCCCTCCCCACCTCCATCAATGAGCCTTCCCTCTCCACCTCCATCAACGAGCCTTCCCTCCCCACCTCCATCAATGAGCCTTCTCTCCTCACCTCCATCAATGAGCCTTCCCTCCCCACCTTCATCAATGAGCCTTCCCTCCCCACCTTCATCAATGAGCATTCCCTCCCCACCTCCATCAATGAGCCTTCTCTCCCCATCTCCATCAATGAGCCTTCCCTCCCCACCTCCATCAATGAGCCTTCTCTCCCCATCTCCATCAATGAGCCTTCCCTCCCCACCTCCATCAATGAGCCTTCCCCCCCACCTCCATAAATGAGCCTTCCCTCCCCACCTCCATCACTGAGCCTTTGCTCCCCACCTCCATCAATGAGCCTTCCCTCCCCACCTCCATCAATGAGCCTTCTCTCCCCACCTCCATCAATGAGCCTTCCCTCCCCACCTCCATCAATGAGCCTTCCCTCCCCACCTCCATCAATGAGCCTTCTCTCCCCACCTCCATCAATGAGCCTTCCCTCCCCACCTCCATCAATGAGCCTTCTCTCCCCACCTCCATCAATGAGCCTTCACTCCCCACCTCCATCAATGAGCCTTCCCTCCCCACCTTCATCAATGAGTATTCCCTTCTCACCTCCATCAATGAGCCTTCCCTCCCCACCTTCATCAATGAGCCTTCCCTCCTCACCTCCATCAATGAGCCTTCCCTCCCCACCTCCATCAATGAGCCCCCTCCACCTCCATCAATGAGCCCCCACCACCCGCCATCAATGATCTTCCCTCCCCACCTCCATCAATGAGCCTTCTCTCCCCACCTCCATCAATAAGCCTTCCCTCCCCACCTCCATCAATGAGCCTTCCCTCCCCCACCTCCATCAATGAGCCTTCCCTCCCCATCTCCATCAATGATCCTTCCCTCCCCACCTCCATCAATGAGCCTTCCCACCCACCTCCATCAATGAGCCTTCCCTCCTCACCTCCATCAATGAGCCTTCTCCCCCCATCTCCATCAATGAGCCTTCCCTCCCCACCTCCATCAATGCGCCTTCCCTTCCCACCTCCATCAATGAGCCTTCCCCCCCACCTCCATCAATGAGCCTTCCCTCCCCACCTCCATCAATGAGCCTTTGCTCCCCACCTCCATCAATGAGCCTTCCCTCCCCACCTCCATCAATGAGCCTCATCTCCCCACCTCCATCAATGAGCCTTCCCTCCCCACCTTCATCAATGAGCCTCCCCCCCACCTCCATGAATGAGCCTTCCCTCCTCACCTTCATGAATGAGCCTGCCGTCCCCACCTCCATCAATGAGCCTTCCCTCCCCCACCTCCATCAATGAGCCTTTCCACCACCTCCATCAATGAGCCTTCCCTCCCCACCTCCATCAATGAGCCTCCCCCCCACCTCCATCAATGAGCCTTCCCTCCCCACCTCCATCAATGAGCCTTCCTCCCAACCTCCATCAATGAGCCCCCCCCACCTCCATGAATGAGCCTTCCCTCCCCACCTCCATGAATGAGCCTTCCCTCCCCACCTTCATCAATGAGCCTTCCCTCCCCACCTCCATTAATGAGCCTTCCCTCCCCCACCTCCATCAATGAGCCTTCCCTCCCCACCTCCATCAATGAGCCTTCCCTCCCCACCTTCATCAATGAGCCTTCCCTCCCCACCTCCATCAATGAGCCTTCCCTCCCCACCTCCATCAATGAGCCTTCCCTCCTCACCTCCATCAATGAGCCTTCCCTTTCCACCTCCATCAATGAGCCTTCCCTCCCCACCTTCAT